>JAIGNY010002569.1:297500-490000 GCA_020152595.1 Chiridota heheva
TTTCTCCTTGTCAAGTTCATCAAATTTTCACAAATCATTGGTAAATATATGACTTAGTTATTAAAAACATGTAACTGGAAATACCAGGCCAATTAATGTTGTGACAGACAGGATGTGACAGACGGGACATCACTTAATAATGACATTTTTCAAACTATAAATATGTAATGATAAAAGCTATCTGTTTCCCTATAATGTTTTCTCCTTTCAATCAACAAATAAGAATAAATATATGACAGTAAAACATGTAAAATACTTTCAACAATAATTAATCATCAGGAGTGACCAGGACATCAAATATTCAGTCATTTTCAAACTATAAATATTAATGATAAAATGTCTTTTTTGGTTTCTGTTTCAATCAACGGTCAAGAACTATGATTAATCAGATATTTCACTTCAAAAGGCAATCTTTAATACCATCTTAATATTTTGGGAATAACAAGTATGCGCAAAAAGAAGTCAACAAAGAATATGCACTAGATCAGTCTTTAAAACCTGAGTGGAAGTCTAACATTTACATTTTGGCACTTTTGCATTAAAATTAATTCTGTTTTCCTGTTTCTTCTTCCTAATATAAATTACTTCAAACAATGTAACTTGAAATGGAGGCATACAGTAAGCATCATACATGTAGGTCGGCTATTCTTAATAGGCAGCCCGCGGGCCAAATCTGGCCCTCCAGACAATCCATTTTGGCCCGCGAACAATAGTTATTATATAATGCAATACAGTGCATTGCATGTAAGATCAATCCGAATGACATCGGTAAAAATCGCAAAATACTTGTTTATTTCGTTTTTTCCTAGGCAGATCAGCTCACTAAAACATTGCTGCTTATCAAATAAAATGTTATCTTTAGTTCCGCTATTAAATTGGGCTCGCGGCTTGTCAAAGGAAGGTGGATAAGAAAACCGCCAACATCTGGCATGCATCCTTCTAATCGCACGCTCTCAACTTGTTTGTATTCAGGGCTTGTTTTGACGAGTTTTGTTTGTCACATGATGCTGGTTTTGCCATGCGATTGGCCTACGGCCTGAAGCTGTTGTGAAATGATGGCCCTTTGCAAAATTTAATTAAGAACCCTTGATGTAGCTTAACTGTTACATGTACTGTAAGTAAGGTTTTCTCTACCATACACAAGGGTGTTAAGTGATGATGGCTCATCTTCCTCAGAATTGCCTTTCCCAGGTTGCACAGGTAGGCTATCTTGTTAAATGCCATCTGAAAGTGGTTGAGTCAGTTTCGCACTGGGACCAATGCTGTCATTGCATATCATATGACATAAGGTTCCACACTCTAAAAATAGTGCACACCCACGGGTTCCAGGAAGGGTAAGAATTTCTACACCATCTGGTTGCCATGAGGCATCCATATCCTGCATGTGTTGAGTTACATCCTCAAGTGATACAGAACATGTTCATTATTGCACACTTTTTGTGCAATTTCTGGTGTTCCTATTGGTGCCATTGGCCATCCCATATTCTGTGACATGTCCCTTAAGGGTCCCTTTCCACCCAGTACCATCAATACACCCTTGCCTTGAAATGTTGCTGGGCATGTATATCACATATTCTGCACATCCCATGTACAGTAAACATGTGTGTAGTATACAGCAATTGTGACTGTGATGACTGACATGACCGGGACAAAAAGATGGGTTAAGAAGGCAGGCAAAGCATCACTGCCCTAAAGGCTGAAGTGTGTATTTTATGATTAAATTTACTTTTTTGTTGATAAATTAAAATTAAAGTAAAATAGTCTATGTTTACCATTTTTTACAACATACTGATTAGTGTTTACACAGATACCCAAAAAATCTGGGTACCCGACCGATTGTGTTGTTACCCGGTTCCGAAAATATAACCCGGGTATGGATTTTCATAATATTACCAATTGCAGACTGTTTCTCTTTCAGAATTGTATGTAAAAAAGAATAAATCTTAACTTACAAGAATTATAAAGTGTATGTTTCCTTTCTATTCCAACGCAATACAATAAAACGATCACAAATTATTGTCACAGATCGCAGAAAAGATGTGGCTACATGTAGTATAAATGTATGTACTTTAGTAGTACTACATGTACTAGTAGCGCAAAATTTAAACTCTCTAAACTTTGATGTAAAAAAAAATATATCCAAACCAGTACGCAACAAGCAGTGTGTGTAGTATGCTGTAGAAAAAATATGTTGCGGTTGTACATTACCAAACTGTTTTAAAAGCGTGTCTGCTATTTGCTGAAAAATTGTAACACCTATTATGAACCAATCACAAGTTCGGCCATACATACAATTCAGTACTCGATAGTAATTTTACGTACCTCCATAAAGATGTGCATATTTCCTTCCCCAAGATTAGAAAAATAATTAATTTAGAAGTATCAACTTTTGGCCAATAACGCTCTTTACATGTATATTATCCCTTGTACCAAAAAACCCACCCATCTGAGTTTGAGAAGAATTACTGGATAGCCCGTTGAAATTGAAACATGACTGCCGCAAAATCCACTATCTCTGTTAGCAAAACTCCCAACACCACAAAACAGGATAAGTGGCCAAAACTATCCTGAGCTCAACCAAAAATGACCACTGCCCATATATTTAAACATATTGTGTTTTAAACTAGTCAGCGGAATTTCAATCCGGGACTTCAAATGATTAGTCTATTGACTTTCGCATACCCACTTGCCTAACTTCATATATGTAAATAAGTTTGTGCCCACCAGCAAAAGCTTCATAAAATAAACAACTTACTGTAAGATAAACAACATACTGACCTAAAATAACTAGTTGTGACAGACGCAATTTTTTTGAGACTGAATTATTCAGCAAAACTTTTTGATGCGTATGGAGAGCTACAAAACTCATCTAACACTGATACGTATACCAAGTTATATCACTTTATGAAACAAAACAGATCAATGAATATTTGAAAAATTCACAAAAAAGACACTCTCACATATGTGTTATCTCCTTAAAGCTTTATGCTAATTTTACTCACAAATATCATTTTTTTATGAACTTTTAAGAAAGCATTTAAATCATGAGAAAACATTCTTCTAAATTTGTAGATAGGTTTTAAAACCTCCCAAATTGAAAAGAAACTCCACAACATTTATGGACAAACAGGAGAAATTTGAAGTGAATTCTTTCCTGGATAGATAGCCAATGGAGATTAAACAAGATACGTGTAATATGATCAAATTTGTTGCATGAGGACAGCCAGCCTAGCAGCATGGTTTTGAAGTTTCTGGAGACATTTTAATGAAATAAGGATTTTATCATGAGGGTTTTTTCATTGCATCTTTGCTACATGCAATCAGGGAGTTGATCTTGAAACAATATGTGTTTTTATTATTGGTAGTCACTACCCACACAATCACTGTGTATGCATGTATGTATGGATGTATGTACAGTATGTTTGTATGTTAACTGTTACATACATACTGTACATACTTACATGCATACATGCATAAATACATATTAGCCGCCCAAGCAGGTGCCTTTTTTGCATTATTTTCATAGTGCGGGTGTTTAGGTTTTTTTACTTAAAAAAGGGAAGGGGGGAATTTGTACTAAAAAAAGTATATATTTTCATCATTTTTGTAGTGCAGGCTCCAAAAAAATGAGGTTTTAATCTGTTAATTTTGTACTGCTGATCCACTTTTATAATATTTACATTGAACACTCATACATACTGCAGGTAATAAAATTGACTTTTTTCATACTGCGGGTATCAAAATTGTATAATTTCATTTCTGTAGTTACCAAAAATCTGTCATAACTGCAGGTACAGTATGTTTTTCGGTTGGTGGGCTGTACACCCTTACCACTTTTAGTATAAAGTGTCCCCTCACCCTGGGACTAATACAGATGCAGCAAATCCCTTTGCTGACTAAGTGGGGGGTACAGGGGTTAATACATTTCATTTACACAGCAAGTAAAATAGGATGAGAAACCCCCACATAAATATACTGTATATATGGACAAGCAAAAACCTTAACTTCAGAGCCTTGGGAATATGCTGAAAGTACTAAAGCCTACATGTATTGTGTAGACAAGCAAGTTGAATTTCAACATGGAGTTACTAACAGACAGCTATTTGTCAGGAACAATTCTTTAAATATTACAAAAAGTGCCATTGGGGATTTATACAACCATGACAGATGATACATTATGCTAAAAAACATACAGGGCTTCATTAATACATACAGGGCTTCATTAATACATACAGGGCTACATTAATATATACAGGGCCTCATTAATACATACAGGGCTTCATTAATACATAATACATACAGGGCTTCATTAATACATACAGGGCTTCATTAATACATACAGGGCTTCATTAATACATACAGGGCTTCATTATTACATACAGGGCTTCATTAATACATACAGGGCTTCATTAATACATACAGGGCTTCATTAATACATACAGGGCTTCATTAATACATACAGGGCTTCATTAATACATACAGGGCTACATTAATATATACAGGGCCTCATTAATACATACAGGGCTTCATTAATACATAATACATACAGGGCTTCATTAATACATACAGGGCTTCATTAATACATACAGGGCTTCATTAATACATACAGGGCTTCATTAATACATACAGGGCTTCATTAATACATACAGGGCTTCATTAATACATACAGGGCTTCAATATTACATACAGGGCTTCATTAATACATACAGGGCTTCATTAATACATACAGGGCTTCATTAATATATACAGGGCTTCATTAATACATACAGGGCTTCATTAATACATACAGGGCTTTATTAATACATACAGGGCTTCATTAATACATACAGGGCTTCATTAATACATACAGGGCTTCATTATTACATACAGGGCTTCATTAATACATACAGGGCTTCATTAATACATACAGGGCTTCATTAATATATACAGGGCTTCATTAATACATACAGGGCTTCATTAATACATACAGGGCTTTATTAATACATACAGGGCTTCATTAATACATACAAGGCTTCATTAAACATACAGGGCTTCATTAATACATACAGGACTTCATTAATACATAAAGGGCTTCATTAATACTGTACATACAGGGCTTCATTAATACATACAGGGCTTCATTAATACATACAGGGCTTCATTAATACATACAGGGCTTCATTAATTTGAGTTAGGATGAAACTGTACCAGGATTATGTTTTTACAATAACAATCAACCCATGTAAATTTTATCTTGCATTTGCTTATATTTTGTTAATACACTGTATACATACAAATTAGGTGGTTAGGAGTAGCCCCAAAGACCTGTCATTTACAATGAGGAAATGTGACAAATCATAACAGATTGTCTGGCACTGGTGGGAGAAGTACATTAATCATAATGTTCCTTGCTTTAAACAGAAAATAAAGATTGCTTGTACTGTAGAAATACAATAACACATGTTAACAACCCTTGAATAATGCTACTTTTAAAAAGACAAATACCATACACAACTTAATAAAAGATATAAAAGCCATCTGGATAATGTGTAGATTTAGTTACCATGGAGATCAAAATATAATACAATCCAAAGTTTCTGATTGGTCAAAACGCTTATACCATTACTGACCATGGACAGACAAGCCAATTAATTACTGCCACAAAAGTGACCTGTGACCTAGCTTTGCTGTTTCAGAGGGAGAGGTTCAGCCCTGCCCCCTCTTTTGGTTGGCCCTGCCCCTCATCAAAAAATATATATATATTTTTTAATGACACATATTTTAGGGGGCAACTTCTTTAAAAATGTAATAATCTTAACCTTATAAGTGAAATACATGTACTTTACATGGATACAGCACACATAATGATAGCATAGTATAAAATTGTTCTGTTTGGCTCATGAATGATCCTTAATCATTCAGAATAATTTCATTCTGTGATAGGATTATAGCTACAGTATAATCCCAGAGATTCACCAGGGGCTCAAGCCTTAAGGCTTTAGCCCGATCCAATGCCGAAAAGGTACAGCGTGTTGCGCAAATTAATGTGCCTTTCAACAAATCTAGCACCCTGCCCCTTTTCACATCAAGCTACAGCATGGGTCTGGTGACGTTATTAATATGATTAGATTTATTGGTGACGGTCAAGCAATTTTCTTGAGACAAGATTCCCACTTTAAACACAAGTGGTGAAAGTACAGAGAACAGGGATACAAATTTCTGGCAGTATCTTACAATATGAACCACCACTAAGTCCTTAAACTACTCTGCTGTCCCACAAATTGGATGGCTGAAGGATACACATTTTCACATGCAAAAAAACACATGAAAGAAAAGATTGAACTTTGACAATATTGTACAGTACTTGGCAACTACAGTACATATAAATACAATTTCTGTATCATAATTATGTAATAAAGCTGCACTGTATGACTCATGTCCTCTAATATTCTATACATATTCAAAATAAAACAAAACTGCAGGGATCTTGGAGCATCTGTGTTAGGGTAGAGGTTGGGGTGAGGTAGGATTTATATTTGATCAACAGTATAAACATTTTACACGCTTGTTCATATACAAATCTTTCATGCACCCAACCCCTGCCATCAAAAAATTTTCCAAGATCCTTGCAATTTGCTAAATAAGAATTCAGATACAACTTTGTTTTACAGTACTGTACATGTAGCAAACAATTTCCAAATCTGCTGTACACATTGAGATTAAATGTGCATGTATTGTATGGAAGTGTCCCCAGTAGACTATTAACCGCCTTGAATCACACAAACCAATCCCATTAGTCTTCGATATCCACTTTCTTTTCATACTTTAAAAAAAATTCAAACTCTTGATCCAATGAAAAAGCATAATTTAACATCCATTCTGAACCTCCTTAACATCCATTCTGAACCTCCTAGTAAAACACAAACATTCATTTAAACACATAATTTAACATCCAAATTGTAAACACATAATTTTATCTGTAAACACATAATTTAACATCCATTCTGAACCTTCTAGTAAACACATAATTTAACATCCATTCTGAACCTCCTAGTAAACACATAATTTAACATCCATTCTGAACCTTTTTAAACACAATTTTCCATTCTGGAGTAAACACATCATTTTAGTCTAGTAAACATATAATTTAACATCCATTCGATGATAATTTTCATTCTGAACCTCATAATAAACACACACATTTAACATCCATTCGAACCTCCTAGAAATCATATCTAATGTCCTACAGTAGCTACAGTAGTGCCTTGTGCTGGTACTGTATCTCATGATCCGGAGATTATGATCATATGGGGTTGTTGTTGAATTGAACTGAATATAAGTTTTAGTTTAGTACGTCGTCGTCGATATTAGCTAGCGAGACAACTGATACAAGATGTATATGGAGCAAAGAACAACTGTGTCAAGATAATACAGAAAATAAAAATTGTCAGTATGCCCTACATGCTACACACTACTTGCAATAGTAAGTGAAACAACCTAACACAAACTTCCATTGGGATTTTCATTTTGACCTATCATACGACCAACAATTTTACAAGTTATGATGGCAAAACCAATAAAAATAGTACTGACGAGCCACCAATTTGATGACAATAATACTGTAAACTTACTAAATACATTTTTATCTCCTTATGTACAACAAAAAAGAATGAAATTGAATGATTTTCGGAGTTAATCATTTACCTTGACAACTTTGTCCGTCAGACTCGCGTTAGGTGTACTCAAGTCGCGCACAGCTCAGGCCAGATTATGCTGCGAGAGTTAGTTTTCAGATATTCGCAATTACAATCTTCCTCGACAGACAACAAGAAAACAGAACGAGAAAAAGTTTACATCACATATTACACGATGCAGGAGCATGTTTGATATACAATAAAATATCATTTGAATGAAATAAAATATATGTAGCAAAGAGTCAAAAAATATTTGGGAAAAGAATTTAGGCCTATACAGCTAAAAGCAAGCAGTTCTTGCATATTTGTTTTAATAAATTTCATGTCCATGTCATGTTGCTCAGAGCAGGGGAAATGTGCCCCACAGAAAAAAATATATAAAGTGCCCCTTAGGACAATGAAATGTGCACCTTAATTACGGTGCTAGAATTTGTGGACACCTTTAAACAAATAATACAAAAGAACCTTTTCAAAATGAATACTGCTTGGGCTCAGAGATTCTATCTACTGGAGGAAGTGGGGGGGAGGGGGGGTAATCTTCATTTATTAAATAAAAATGAAATGAAGATGATAACTGTTTTGACAATAAAATTGTAGGCATGTAACAAAACTATTTCATTAAAAAAAAAAATATCATATAATTTGGGTAAATTCCATACTCCTTACCCTAGGCCATTTTAGCCTCATGACGCATACCAACATGGAAAATGGGCGGAATTTTCCTACCGGAAGTTTACATTCACCATGTGGTATATGTTACCTATTGTTGTCAGATCTCGTTCATGCTTTCAACATCCAAGCTTTGTTATTATTGGTATGCACGCTAGTTGTTCGATTTAGTGGTGTATACCCGCGGATTATTTTGACGCTTGGACGTTCGCAGTGTTTTCAATTAATTAGGTACAGACACTTCAACGCTTGCTTTGTACAGTGAACCATCGTGGAGAAGGGTCAGTGAAATAATTTCATATTTTAACCATTTACAACAGCCATTGAGATTTAAAACGTTCAGTAGGTGCTTATTAAGATTAAGTCTTTGTTTTAGTATGTTCATGCTATTTTTACATAGCAGGATGAATTTTTGAACTTTCAATGACAAAAGGCGACAGCCACAAATTCGTCACGGAAAGGCTTATTCTAAGCCGTGCCTCGTCAATATTCGGTTACGCTATTATGTTGAGTCAATGTAAATGTTTTCCACATTGTAATTTGCGCAATGACTTCTGACTGTACAGCCAATGCATATGGCTACAGTAAACAGTCATATGTTATCTGACTAGTAAATGCATAGCTGTCCATGCAATCAAGTACAGTACTGCATGTGCAACTCACCGCAAACCGAATTGATCACAAAAATAACAACAATGAAAATCAAAGTACTGAAAAGCACTGGTGATGGGTTCGATTAATAGTTGTCATTTGTGTAACTGATATAATGAAGAGTCTTCAATTTTATAGGCCATTTTTTGTGTTAGCGTGAGGATTATAACAATTTAGTAATATAATTTAAAGTTTCTGGTCAATACATTCACTCAAATCATGACAAGACAATCAGTAATTGGTTGGGAATGCCAGACACCACTGGGACTAATAGCTTCCCACCTCACATTTGTGACTCCCAGGTACAGTGCACCTCAGAATATCTCATCATATAGTCATCATAATGGTCCACCCATTACCTCACACACACACACACACACACACATACATACATACACACGCCGCCAGCATGACTACATAGGTCCCTTATGCTATTAGCATCGGAACCAAAAACAAGTGCAAAAACTAAGAGTCCTTTATTCAATATTCAAACCTGATCTGTTTAGATTGTAAAATCCTTCAACATTATAGAAATTGTTAAATGTCCACAGACCTTTTCACAGAATTCTCTGGATGAAGAAATAATGTTTCTAAATCATTCTGAGCATCTTCATAAATATCAAGTGCGGAAACTACTGTACTAGACAGATCTCCTAAAACCTGCACAACTGATCATTTACGCCGTCTGAAAGTCTGAAACACCTTCTCCCCAAATTCTGACGTAATCATATTTCGTAAATTTAAAATAAATTGACGACCATGTCATCAAATGAAACCGTTGTATCAAGCACAGCTATTATTAAGATGTTACCCATGCTATATCAGTATTAAGCAGAGGCCACTGTATCAGAATTAAAATACTTACATCAAGCTTACAGCCTAAGCACAACTGGAAATTCATAACTCCAAAAATTACGATAGTGAACAGGCTTCTCCGTTGCTTAATAGATTAATTGTCACCATGTGTCTTTAGCTCTTGAGGAAACCGTACAGTATATCCATCAGATATTAAATTGGCCACCTCCTTTGTTACTTGACAGACTGACCAAATCTATGCGACACTGAGCTGGTACAGTAACTTGACAAGTCAAGTAATTAGATTTGTAATTCTGCTATCTAAACAAGATGAAATTATTGAGGTATCTGCTCTGTGGTTTTTTTTTTCTTCTGCCAGGTCAATCTCAATCTGTTGTTGGACCATTTGAACTTTGAAATGGACCAGATAGAGGTTTCTACATTCAACAACTGTAGCTTCAGATGCAATGTAACAACACGACCTTCTCAAACTTTTAAATCTGAACCTCACCCAGCTATCTCATCAGCTCTCCAATACTTTCATCATTAATTGTTCCTTTCATATTAAACCACACTGAATTTTACTTTTGATAAACCAAGACTAATTTCATCAAACTTTCCTATCTTTTCACGAGTTGTTTCTTCCAAAATCCATGTACCACATGGAATTTTATTTTTCAAACTATTTAGACGCATTTGAAGTATTTTTATAAAACTTCCAAAATCCACCACAAGGGATTTTACTTCTAATAAATCATTTAAACACACTTGGGAGCTATTTTATCAGTTGTAGGAGCTATTTCATCAGTTCTGGGAGCTATTTCATCAGTTCTGGGAGCTATTTTATCAGTTCTTGTATACATATTGGCAAGTTGTTTCTTCGAAAATCTACCACATGCAATTATAATTTTGATACATCATTTAAACACATAATTTGAACTAGCATTTCATCAAACTCTCGTTAACTTTTCACAAGTTGTTACTTCCAAAATTCACCAAAAAGAATTTTACTTCTGATAAATCAATTACATTTGAATTACAGCTGTAGAATTTTATCAAAACTTATATCCTTTTAACACAAGTTTGTTTGTTTGTTTGATGAAGGCTTAACGGCACCACAACAAGTAAGGTCAAATTGTGCCTGAGAGGTCAGATCATTCTAGAGGTAGGAAGGAAAGGAAACAGGGGAAGAATAAGAGAAATTCAAGAAATAAAGGTCAGAAAGCTGTGATCGAGAGAGGAGGTGCATGGGTGAAACAAAACAAAGTAGAGAGAGAGAGGGTGGAAGAGGAGAATTAAATATAGTTGTAGAGGGAAGCATGATGAAGGAACGAGATAGTTTTATCCGGAGGATTTTTCTGGAAGAACTCAGCAATTGAGTTGTAGGGAGCAAGGGAAGCTCTGGGAAGGTTGTACAGGGGGCAAGCAAGGAGAACATGATGGATTGTGAGGGTGCAATGGCAATTGTTGCAGAGGGGTTGGGGGGAGCCAGTAAGGAGGTGGGAGTGGGTGAGATGAGTGTGACCAATTCTAAGACGGGTAATATGAACGTCGTCAATACGAGAACGGTTGTTGATGGTGGCTTTGATCGGAATTGTGGGCTGGATGACTTGGAGTTTGTTATCAATTTGGGACTTCCATAATGTTTGCCAGCGGTCCCGAACAAGGAAAGCGATTAGCGGTTTGATGTCAGAGAGGGTTTTGGGAAAAGGGGCAGGAAGGAGGGTGAGGGCAAGCTTAGCGGCTGCATCAGCCCTGTAATTACCCGGAGCGCCAACATGGCTGGGTATCCAGAACAAAAGAATACTTTTCCTGCAGAGGGTGGGAAAAAGGAGTTTGCGGAGGAGGAGGTCGCATGTGAGGTTATCCCATTTAAGGTTGAGTAAAGAAGTAAGAACAGCCTTTGAGTCGGAGAAAATAACAAAGTGGTTGAGCGGGGAGTATTCAATCAAGTTGAGGGCAAGGAGAATGGCCGTAGCCTCGGCTGAAAAAATGGATGAGTAGTCGGGAAGTCTGCTACTGAAAGTGATGTCTTGGATGACCGCAGCAGCAGCTGTCTTGTTGCCCTCCTTGGACCCATCAGTATAGATGGAGGTGTAATTTGAGAGTTGGTCTTTGACTTGGTTGTGGAGATTGATGAAGAGGTTAGGATGAGTTAAAGCTTTGTGATGAGTGGAGAGGCCCAGGTGGACAGAAGGGAGGGGGGTGGCCCAAGGAGGAAAAGTGGGCCAGGAGAAGGTGCCGAGAGTGGTGGGGTTGATGCCGAGATGGAAGAGGTCTGATTTAATGCGTAAGCTGAAGGGAGGGGATTGTTTTTTACAAAATATACCACATGGAATTTTATTTTTGACAAACAATTTAAACACATTTAAATGCACATGTCAATTGTGTGACTCACCCCAACACCCCCGGACAATAAGTGGGTGGACAAAACATGTACATTGACGCACCCCTCAGTCACTTAGGTGACTGACATTTTTTGTGAAATGACTTACATGTACCCCAATTCAATCACCTCTGTACAAATTCAATGGGTCTGAAGTCAACTGGCCCACCCCAAAGTCACTCTGGTGACTGACAATTTGTTACAATGACACACATGTGAGTCACTATTTCATATGTAAATGACTAACCTTTGACTGACATTGCTGGGGTAATAAGGGTGAGTCATATAACTGACAAGTGCATAAGCAATTTCATCAAACTGGCAAATCTTTTGCAAGTTTTTCTTCCAAAAACCCATCACATGATAAATCATTTAATGCATAATTTGAACTACAGTGCTGTATCAATTTCATCAAAATCATATCATTTCGCAACTGGTTTCTTCCAAAATCCACCACATGGAATTTTAATTTTGATAAATTACTTTATGCATTTGAACTATCAATTTTATCAAATTTAATCTCATGTGTTTTCGTGAAGATGTTTCTTTCAAAATACACAACACGGAATTCTCTTTTGATAACTTATTTCAACATACAGTATTTGTATAAGCAATTTCATGTAAATACTTTTTCACAAGTTGTTTCTTTTCAAAATTCAGTACATGGATTTTGACTCTTGATAAATCAATTAAACACATTTGAACGAACTCCTATTTTTTCATAAGTTTTTTTCTTCAAAATTCACCACATGGAATTCTACTTCTTATAAATTATTTTAACAAATTTGACCTACACACAGTTATTTGATCAGCTCTCCTATCTTTTTGCTACAGTAGATGTTTCTTCCGAAATCCACAACAGAACTCTTAAAGGATTAGATCAGTGGTCAAGCATGTCCATCTTATATGAAAGAGGACTTCAAAAGTACCAAAATGGTGAAGAAGCGTTCAAACATCTTATTCCGTTAAGGAGATGTTCAAGTTTAAAGTTTGGTATCATTTCTGTAAAAACGACTGAAATCAGACCAGTTGTGATGTCACAGACTCAAGATTCCTAAAAATCTTTATGTATTTTAAAGAAAGTTTTTTTTTTTTTTTTTTCACTATTTAAATTATTTTTCCTCAAAACTTTATAAATTTTGGTATATTATAAATACCCTTCCTAGCCTCAGATTCACTACTTTTTGACATATCCCATGGTTTTTAAGCCACAAAATCGCACGACAAAATATGATAAGATTACATAAAGACTTTGAGGAATCTGAAGCTATGACATCACAACTAGTCTGATTTCAGTCATTTCTACACAATAAACTTCAAACTTAAAGATCTCCTTAACAGAATAAGATTTTTGAATGCTTTCTTGACCGTTTTTTTTTTTTTTAAATCCTCTTTCATATAAGATACACATGTTGACCACTGAACATGTTGACCACTGAACATGTTGACCACTGAACATGTTGACCACTGAACATGCTTGACCACTGAACTAATCCTTTTGATATAAAAAAAAAACATGAACACATTGGCAGTGCCATCAAATGAGATGCTGGGCCACTAATCAAGTGACCATCAACACTATTACAAGTTTGATTCAATAAACCAAGAGCAAAAATGACTTCATTAAGACTTCTGCTTTAGTATTTTTGAAAGATAGTGCCTTTTCCCCTCTATACCAATTAATCATCACTAATCAACACTGAATTTGGAAAAATCACAATACTCCTAAAGTTATATTTCTAAATATTTTTGGATACTAAGTTTAGACAATATATCACCAATGATTACTTAGATTTAATATATTTGTGTTATATTTACAAATAGTATCCCACTGCTTTCAAATTTCAAAGAAATACAGTACCTTTCAGACTATTAAAATAAATCAAAGTACGCAATATTTTGGTAAAGACAGTTGTAAGATGTCTTATCTATCAACCTGTCAACAATGATGAGCATGCAAACCATCCAAAGCTATCATAAACCAGCTGGGAGGCAACGGACTATTGACCGTTTGCAAACAAACATGACTACCAAAGGCCAGTTTTGTATCAATCCTTATAGTGTTTACTACTTACAGGGACAAGACTAATATCAGAAGCAAGCAAGAAAAAGGAGTACAAAATGATACTTTGGCAGCAAACACAAAACGATACATTAGCAGTAAGCACAAAATGATACTTTAGCAGCAAGCACAAAATGATACTTTGACAGTTGAAATGAATTATAAAATATCCCCCAGTTCTGAATAAAGATGTTAAAAACTTCCCACGAGAAATCGTGACAGAAATAATTTATGTTGCAAATACATCTTTAAATGCTCCCTCTTCACAATACAATGTACTATTTATTGCACAATTACATGGCGGACGTTTTTAGAGCACATTTTTACCATATACTGTATACTGATGCTCACTCAAAAAAAAAACATTCTTCCTGCAAATGTATGTTTTTCCGGCAGTCGTAACCGCTGCAACCATAGACAAGTCTGGACAGCAAGAATGATGAAATAATACTAGAGTATACAGAAAGTATGAAATGATACTAGAGTATACAGAAAGTATGAAATGATACTTGACAACAAGCACAAAATGATACTTTGGCAGCAATAAGGTGAAACAGGAAATACATGTTAGATTTAGATATGACTTCACCCAAATGATACTCACTTGTATTATAATGTCACAGAGCTCCCGGCCGACAAACATTAACTGAGAGTCAAGTCTATGGGTAACCCCACTGGTGGGGCTGATAAGACACCAGTGGGTCATGACCAATACAAGCAAGGCACGTCCATCAAGCCATCACCGATGGACATAAGCTACATTGCATGCAAAAAAGGGACGACTGAGATGCAAGCTGTAAAGGCAAAAGAAAGGTGGACAGTTTGAAAGGTGGACTGTAAAACACAAACACTTGGAAAAGCAAAATGCAAAAACACATTCAATCACTTTTTGTACTTATTAATATATAATTCAAGTTACAAATTTGAAACAAAGCAGAAGCTTTGTTCTCACCATTACAAGATCAATTTTTGCAATTCGTCCAATCCCAAGGAGAAAATGTCGAGGGGGTAGGTTTTCATAATTTGAGCGAGGTCCTTTGTCATCAGGCCCCTAGTTTCACTTTTTCAGAGTGGTGTCCCACACTGCCCCTTTTATCTAAGCTTTGTTCATAAAAACATACTTTTGATATTTACTGTACTGTATTTTGTTATTAATATTTTCATGGTGATTACGGTTCTCCAATATACATGTAAGAAGTTGCAGGGACACTACTTGTATTAATTACTCCCTTATTTACATATCACGTGCCTTCAAATTATTACAATTCCCTGTAACCTCAAACCTGATCACAAAGTGCCCTCAATGCCTTATAAATTCTCCTTTTGGTCAGTGACACACTACCCCATTCTACATTAAGCTAGAGGTTTGGTCATTGTCTACTGCAGCTTGGCCCCATTCTGCATTAAGCTAGGTTTGGTCATTGTCTACTGCAGCTTGTCCCCATTCTGCATTAAGCTAGCGGCTTGGTCATTGTCTACAGCAGCTTGTCCCCATTCTGCATTAAGCTAGTGGTTTGGTCATTGTCTACTGCAGCTTGTCCCCATTCTGCATTAAGCTAGCGGTTTGGTCATTGTCTACTGCAGCTTGTGACATTATCCAACACGTCTGTTTATCAGGACCTTTCCTTAAGCTCCTTCATTTGTCGAGCCTCGCACCAGGGAGTTGGAATTAGCTCCTGCTCGCACCACAACTACGATTTGTCTTATTTATGCTGCAGCATTTTGTTCAAAAACAATACCCCACTGCATCGTGTATTGTGTGAAATTATCATCGCAGGTGGACGAAGTTTGAATTTGGGAAGGGTACCATCTGGTTTCTCTCAGGCAAAGGGGGGATCTACAGGCAGATGTTACCATGAGGGTATTAATAAAAACATACCACATTTACTTTTATTTTCTTATTATTTAAAGTGGGGAAGGGGAAGTGTGTCCCTACAATTTGAGTTTCAAAACAGAATAGCACAAAAATGATTATACTGGTAAAAGTCTCGCAACAGTGAATACAATAGCAAATACAGACAGCATTGGCAATTCTTTAAAGTTTTCTTAATCAAATCTCTGCAGACAATTCAAAGAGGCCATTTCCTGATCCAGTTAAATCAAACTTCCTATCGATGCACACAAGGTATTAGATTTTAAGAAATCAGCTTTGCGGGCAACACTGTAGATTGCAGTACAAGAAGACAGTATTGCAATAGTCATGGAAGTCTCAATCAGTGTGGTATGCAGCAGTCACATGACTGAGAACATGCTGAGTTTGCCATGGTATTAAGAACTTGTATACTATGGGGTAGTTTGCTTTTTATAATAATAACACACTGGTTCCCTGGAAAAGACTGTCAGGTACTACTGTACGTTGATCAAAATATATCCAAATGTCTTAAAGATGAAATCTTGTCTCAAGAAATTCCTGATAAATCTGATGCATACTACCCTACATGTAGGTGGTAATGACACTTCCATGGCAGTAATTCATTGGCTTGTCGGTTATTATATAGATATTTCGACCAATCAGAAACATTCTATTGCAGTGTATTTTTATCTCCATTTTAACACAATAGTTGGCCTTTTTAATTGAGAAATGTTATCTAACGTATCAGTTCAAGTCATATCCTCACAGATAAACTTAGTTTGCATTAGGGTTACTGCAACGGAAACTGCGACCCTCCAAGTCTTAAAAAGATGTTTCGCTTGTTTCATGAATCTGGTGTAATCTCATGAAGAGAAGCAGATTCTGACAAAAGAAATTAATGATTTTTTTCTTTGCAATTACTAACTTCTCGCTAGAAAAAGACACTCTTATCATTTTCAAACGACTGAAATCAGAAATGAAATATCAAGAATTCCATTATGGTACTGGAAGATTAAGTATATGGATGTGTAGAGGCAACAGTATCTAAATGGTTTTAAAATCTATTCAAAACAATCAGTCGCAAAATACTTCATTAATATCGGTAAAACATTGACCATTTCATAGCTTTAGGGGTCTTTGCCATACCCCCATACTAGTAGTAAAACCATTTGCCCTGTAGCTGACTTTTAAATCATTTGGAAAGTTTCCAAGGTGGTTGATGGTTCTGGCATTTCTCATTAACAACCTTCAAACATGTGGGCAACAAGAAGCGTTTGTTGTCATTCAACCAAATCAAAGTGTTAGTGGGATTTGGCGTGAAGATGATCCACTGCAGCTGGGTGTTTAACTTCTTATTCCTGAGAGATGGGCTACTGTACAATACAAAAACTGGCATGGTGGCAGTGACCTATACATCTAAACTTGCAAAGTATTAGCTCAAATGGCATTCATATATACTGTACTGTGAAATCCATTTAAACTTAGTTCTTATACCACCTTGCACATTGATGTTTGTTTGTTTGTTTGGTGAGCGCCTAATGGCACCACGACAGCGAGGGTCAAATTGTGCCTGAGAGGTTAGATTATTCCAGAGGTAGAAAGGAAAGAAAACAGGGGAGATTGAGAGAAACACAAGAACTAAATGCCAGAAAGCTGGGATCGAGAGAGGAGAGTGCATGGGTGAAAAAAACAAAGTAGAGAGAGGGGGGTGGGAGAGGAGGATTAAATATGGTTGTAGAGGGAAGCATGATGAAGGAAGGAGATAATTTTATCTGAAGGGTTTTATCTGAAAGCGCTCTGCTATTGAGTTGTGAGGAGCGAGGGAAGCTCTGGTAAAGTTGTACAGGGGGCAAGCAAAGAGAACGTGATGGACTGTGAGGGTGCAATGGCAATTGCTACAGAGGGGTTGGGGGAGCCAATAAGGAGGTGGGAGTGAGTAAGGTGGGAGTGAGTGAGGTGGGAGTGAGTGAGGTGGGTGTGACCTATTCTAAGATGGGTAATGTGATTGTTGTCAACACGGGAAAGGTTGTGGATGGTGGGATTGATCCGAATGGTGGGATTGATCGGAATGGTGGGATTGATCCGAATGGTGGGCTGGATAATATGAAGTTTGTTATCAATTTGGGAGTCCCATGAGGTTTGCCAAAAAAGGTTTTAGGAAATAAGGTAGGGGGGAGGATGAGGGCATGCTTAGCGGCTACATCAGCCCTGTCATTGCTAGGGATGCCAACATGGCTGGGTATCCAGAAGAAAAGAATACTTTTCCTGCAGA
Source organism: Chiridota heheva (assembly GCA_020152595.1). Lineage (NCBI taxonomy): Eukaryota > Metazoa > Echinodermata > Holothuroidea > Apodida > Chiridotidae > Chiridota > Chiridota heheva. The sequence continues at coordinate 315,861 of JAIGNY010002569.1, forward strand.
GGGTGGGTAAAAGGAGTTTATGAAGGGGGAGTTGGGATGTGGGGTTATCCCATTTAAGATAGCGTAAAGAAGTAAGGACAGCCTTGGAGTCGGAGAAGATGGCAAAGTGGCTAAGCGTGGAGTACTCAATAAAGTTGAGGGCGAGGAGGATGGCCCTGGCCTCGGTCAAGAAGATGGACGAGTAGTTGGGAAGCCTGTTACTGAGAGTGATGTTTTGGATGATGGCAGCAGCAGCTGTCTTGTCGCCTTCCTTGGAGCCATCAGTATAGATTGAGGTGTAGTTTGAGAATTGGTCTTTGATTTAGTTGTGGAGGTTGATGAAGAGGTTAGGGTGGGTTTGGGTTTTGTGATGAGTGGAGGGAGAAGCCCAGGTGGATAGAAGGGAGGAGGGTGGCCCAGGGAGGAAAAGTGGGCCAGGAGAAGCTGCCAAGAGTGGCGGGGTTAATGTCGAGATGGAGGTCTGATTTGATGCGTAAGCTGAAGGGAGGGGATTGATAGTTATTCACCTATATTTATTTCATGTCGGTAACTACAAAAGCTAAGGAATGTCTACTTCTAAATGTACTATATACCCCTTATATAAGTTTTTTTTATATTAGAGGGAAGCTCAGTTCATACAGTATTTGTCACTGTAAAATTGGGATGCAGAGCTTTTACATCACTTCTGGTTCTGGAACGCAGAAGATCCCTGTCTGTTTGTACATGGGCATACATAGCGTTGTGTGTGTGAAGATCCAATCGAGATTCATAACGTTGTAACGATATATGGGGAAACTTGTTTTTTTCAACGTACAGTATTTGTTCTAAAGAAAAAAATGAAAGTGAAAGATTAGTAAGATAATACTAAAACAGTCTAGTCAGCAGACAAAAATTACAATAAACGAAAAAAGAAAAAGCAATATTCGAGAAAAATGGTTCTAGTGGGATTTGAACCTGCAATTGTTGGTCGGAAAAGAATACGAAGTCCTGTCGCCTTACCGACTCGGCTATATCAATCATTATTCAAGATTGGAGTTTCATTATAAAGCGTGAAATAAGGGCGAATGAATTATGCAGCAATTGGTTGAAATTCCAACCATTAAAAAAAATTTGAATAGAGTTCTAAACATTTGTTGTCCATATGAAGATTTCGCCTTGCTGGCAATGGTAACATTAGAAACTCTTTATTTTAAAACGTGCTGCATTTTTGAAAATAAACAAACGGACAACATAATTTTGCTCAAATAATCATATCCCTATCTGAATGAGCACCAGATTATTTACCTGAATTGAATCAATTTCATTTTCTTTATATTTCGTGCCCTTCTGCATTTATGTATGGAACGTTGCTAGAGGATCAGTAAAACCTCCATTGAAGAAAACACACTATGTAATTTGTCAATCAATTTGTCCTAGTCAATTTCAAATTTCAACCCAATTTCTTCATCTTCATCATCTGTCCCTCACCCCAATGACATCACAGATCATACTACTTTATGCACTTGCCAGTTGTGTGACTCACCCCTACTACCCCCAGCAATGTCAGTCAAATGTGAGTCATTGACATATGAAACAGTGACGCACATGAGCGTCAATGTACCAAATTATCAGTCACCAGAGTTACTGCAGTCATTTTACTTCAGTCCTATTTACTTTGTACAGCAGGCAGTCAATTTGTAGTGAGTCATTTCAAAAGAAATGTCAGTCACCTTCATGTAAGTGACTGAAGGGTACGTCAATGTACATGTTTTGGTCACCCCCCTTGGTGCAATGACTCACCTTGTCGGTAGTGTAGGGGTGAGTCACACAATTGACAAGTGCATTATATTTACCCCTACCAAGACACTTTACACCTTCACCACCATGCAGGACCCGTATTTTATAGATGTCATTTAGATGTCATTGTACATACTGTACATGTAACATCTACCTAGTCTAAATAGTAGGTCTCTGGTTTGTGTATAAACAAGATATCTCTATTCAATTTCTATATTAACTTTCACCTTCATGACCTTAAAGATAAATTATAAACTCTTCCACATACCCAGGGAGCTGCAGAATGATGCAGTTTGTTGCCAGTGGTGTCCCACTGAACTCTCAGCTATCTGTATGGACTAATTCCAGTCAATTTACACCACGCTGACTGACATGATGTATGATTACGAAGGGTGAGATCAAACGAGGAAGAGGCAACAAATCAACTAACCTGTAATTTATGACCTGGCTAAGACAAATTATCAAGTTTATTATTTGCATGACACCACAACAAACGTGACCCTGGTGATTGCATTGCTTAATTGATAGCACGTACAGTATTAAAGTAAGAATTGGTTTGCAACACGGACAGAGATGTAAATTGAACGAAGGGGGACCTGCCAAAGTCATTTTGAATTCCTGAAACGAAATATTCATGAAATAAAAGGGTTGTGCAACACGTCCAAGTCAACTTCATTTTCCATGTAAAATTATAATAAACTGCTTCTTGTAAATCCTCCTCAGTATGGCCAAGTGGTGGGGAGGGGGAGGGGGGAGGGTAAATCAAACTTAGGAGGGGTCCAAATTCTGCACAACTCATTTCAGCAATGAAATTCATATTCTGAACCCAATGTTTACCCATCAATCAATGAGATTACTGTATGTTAATGTCCATAGTAATTTTCAAAAAAATGTCTTGGTTTTTTGTCAAGTCTAATAATCCAACCTTAAATTCACAGATTGTGTACATTTAGATGCATAAAATTCGAGTCAGATTTGGAACAAGTTAAAATCATGTGAGCAGACAACTATATTAAAAAGATAGCAAATAAGAAGCTCAGAAACATTAGTAATATAAACCAGAGATAGACGAACAACTGTCTTCAATTCGTTCGTCCTGACAACTTTTGTTCGTCCTGACAACTTTTATTTTCCCATATGCGTTATGTAGGTATTCCATAACACAATTATTGAAATAGAGAGTCAATCACCACTTTCATAACTGTGTGTGTCCAAACAATTGACATTAAAACAGTTGAAACAAAAGACCAGGTTAATTTACAGTTAACGATACTACTGTAACTGCAAGCATACAAAATATCTGCATAACTTTAACATAAATTATATTACATTAGGTATGAATACAAGCTACATTAAAATATCCACCAGTGCAAATCAATAATGTACTATAATACAGTAATTGAATACAATTTAAAAGTAATCTAAGGAAGCCTAAGTCCAAAAAAAGTTTGTCATTTTTTTCATAATCATACAAAACACCATGACAATTCATGAATTGCAAACCAGGCTACTTTTTGTACATCATGGGTGCTGTTGGCATCCCAGCAAAAATGTTTTTCATATAGTTAAAACATAAAGGCGTAACTCAATCACATCCAAAACATTTACTAACATACAGGTACAGTACCAATACTGCCCCCTATAGTTAAAATATTCTACAAAATTCAGACTTTTCTGTATTCCAACATGTATAAAAGTACATGAAATTCCAAAAGCGAATCCAAATATATATTTTTTTATTTCAGTTTTTATTAAAAAAATCTCTCCATTTTTCAGTTTTGTCTGTAAAACATTTCTGGCAAGGGACATTTTTAATCACGGACACCCTTCCTAGATCCATTACTGCTTAATCTGATCGCCCTTGTTAACTTTCTGATGAAATTCTACATCTACCCAACTTTATGCAGTGCTGGATTCAGACAGGTGGAGGCCCCTGCGTAGCCTTCAGTAGTGGAGGCCCACCCTACTTTTAAATACTAAAAACGTGACAATACATAGTTACAGTCATCCATAAAGTGTACATTTTTTCAAGAACAAAGATTCTGAATAAAAATGTGCTTCTTTAATTTGAACATCATGATCAATCTGTAAGAATCTACGAAGTCAAAAATTCTTCCATGAAATATGTGGAGGCCCTTGGTTGTGGATGCCCCTGGTTGTGGAGGCCCCTGGTTGTGGAAGCCTCTGGTTGTGGAGGCCCCTGGTTGTGGAGGCCCCTGGTGGTGGAGGCCCATGGACAATTGCCACTCTTGCCCATACCGAAATCCGGCCCTGCCTTTATGTTACTTGAAGCTCAAGGTACATGTAGATGAATTGATGAAGGATATGTCAGTACCCCATGGACTATACATGTCCAAATCATACCAGCTCTGTAAATACAGTATTTCATATTCTTCAGGCCTGTAGCCAGTATGAGACACAGAGGACCACACACCTGGCCCCTTGTGAAGGTCTGTGGCCCCTTGTGAAGGTCTGTGGCCCCTTGTGAAGGTCTGTGGCCCCTTGTGAAGGTCTGTGGCCCCTTGTGAAGGTCTGTGGCCCCTTGTGAAGGTCTGTGGCCCCTTGTGAAGGTCTGTGGCCCCTTGTGAAGGTCTGTGGCCCTCTTGTGAAGGTTTGTGCCCCCTGTGAAAGTCTGTGTCCCTGTGAAAGTCTGTACCCCCTTGTAAAGGTTTGCGCCCCTTACAGTTTGCATTCCAATGCCCTTGCTTTGCTGTTTCAGAGGATCACTCCACCCGCTTCTCCTTTGGCTCTCCCGCCATGCCACATTTTAGCCCATCCCACCTCTTATCAGAAAAAATGTTTAAACTTTTGTTTCTTTCTTTTTTACAAAAACTTGATAATCTTAATCACCCTCACAAATACCTTACATGGATACAGAACACAGAATGATACAGTAGCATACCGTAGTAAGAATTGTCCTGTTTGGCTCATTAATGGTCCTTGTCAGTCAGAACAGTTAAATTCTGAGGTATGATTATAGCTTAAATCTCAAAAGCTTCGCCAGTGTGGACCCCACACTGAAAAAGCACAGCACTTCGTGCGCTCATTAATGTGCCCCTCAACAAATCTAGCACCCTGCCCCTTTTTAAATCAAGCTAGGGGTCTGCATGCCCACTTGTGAAGGTCTGTACCCCATTGTGAAGTTCTGTGCCCGCTTGTTTAAGATAAAATATAACAAGGGAATACAGAGACTTGATTGTTGTGCAATCAATTAGCATAATAAATACATGTATATACTTGAGGCCAAACAGTATGGAACAAAGAAGTACTGTAGATGGTACACTACGGCTTTTGGGGGTGATTTACAACATGTGTGGCAGATACAGTATGTCAAAGATTGCTTTTGAAGTTCATATGTGGGCCAAATATCAATTTCAAAGTCTCTACCACACACCATACAGCAATTGCAAAATAGCAGCATCTAATAATCACTGCTCACTTCATACATGTACAGTAGTACACAGCATATGGCTTCGTCTATTTACGTACTTTAAAACCTACGCAAATATACTTTCTGAAAATAGTGTGGGAATATTCAAGTAACTATATGTCGTTAACCTACATGTAAAATGATGTTTGTTTTTCTTAAAATATGAAGCCCTTCATTATCATATCTAGTATTAAAAGTATTAAAGTTAATTCCCAAACTCGAGTTGATGAGGTGTTTGACGTCATCCCCTTATTGAGAAGCCCCGCCCACTTTACACATTTTGGACAAGTAGCGATTACGTTCTGGAGAAGCTGTCTTAACTTCTGCGGTTTGTAAATTCCAGTCCGTCTCGGATAGCGCTAAAAATTGAGGTGTGATAGATTTGTTACTATCTTATTCTGCAAATGATAAGAACTAATGATATCTCTTGGTTCTGTTTTGGTAAATTTTGTCAAAAAGGAAGATATATTGAATTTTTTTAGACACAAATCATAGGCCAAAACAAAAACATAGGCCAAAACATAGGCCAAAACATAGGCCAAAATTTGCCGTGCTCCTGACTGTTTTGCCATTTTTTGAAATTTTAGTTTGGTTTATTATGCAAGTTTATAAGATTACCCACGTAATGATACCAAAAGCAGTTTGTATGAACAACGTAAAGAGGGTTAAAACAGATCAAATTGGAGCACACATTCTCATTTGTTTTCCATCGTTTCCAGCGAGTGTAGTGTGGACCTAACGTTCAATGAAAAGATTGGACAGAATTCCAATTCAGTATGATTATTAAAATATTTTTTTTCAGAAAAGTCTTACATCAACGTCAAATAAATGAGCCTAACTTTTAAGTAAAATGGCAAAGCTAGGCTTTTTTCTAGAAGTTCCATTCAAACTGACCAGGATGAAGTGCTTTTCTTCATGTGCATCGGCTAGTACATTAATCAGAGTTCAGTACGTAATACTCTTGAACCTTTGCATTCAGACCGAATTAGAAACTGACACTTTACAATGCACAAGGTAAACAGTGGTCTAATGTTACATTCAGGGAACAAACGATGGGCCTAACATTAGGACTTACTTATTCTTTTTAGAGCAATGAAACAAGTGGTTAAAGAATATGATACTACTACAGTACTTGTGAAGTGAAGCAATTGTGAACAGTAACTGTATCATAAATTTACAATATAAACACAACTCACGCACGTGGTACATAGACCATAATCTGACAATTTGTACTTAACTTTTTGCGGTGATATTAATCAGGTGACACGTTTTAACCAGTTGCATTTGCGCATTTCCCGGGAGCTAGTAAGAATAATTTTTCAATCAAAATAGCTCTGCATTTGCCATGTTCCTGACCATTTTGCCAAATTGTCTGTTCAAACTTCTTTCGAAAGGCATGGGTAAGGAATTTGTTTCTTCACGTAGTCAACTAAAACAGTAAATAGTGTCATGGTTCACATGTCCATGTAAATTAACACCCATACCATATGACCTGCCCAATTATAAAAATCTCATCCCACATGGTATCCCATGTCCCACATGGCATCCCATGTCCCACATGGTATCCCATGTCCCACATGGCATCCCATGTCCCACATGGCATCCCATGTCCCACATGGCATCCCATGTCCCACATGGCATCCCATGTCCCACATGGCATCCCATGTCCCACATGGCATCCCATGTCCCACATGGCATCCCATGTCCCACATGGCATCCCATATCCCACATGGCATCCCATGTCCCACATGGCATCCTATGTCCCATATGGCATCCCATGTCCCACATGGCAGCCATGTCCCACTAGCAACCATGTCCCACATGGCAACCATGTCCCACAGGGCAACCATGTCCCACATGGCATCCCTTGTCCCATATGGCATCCCATGTCCCACATAGAATCCCATGTCCCACATGGCATCCCATGTCCCATGTGACATCCCATGTTCTACATGGCATCCCACCCCATGTCCCACATGGCATCCCACATGACATATCATCCCATCCCCTATATCACATGGCATTCCACCATTTCTACCAAGTGACATTCCACTATTTGTCCCACATGCCATTCCAAGATATGTCACACATGGCATCTCACCCAATGACCCACATGGCATCCCACCCTATGTCCCACATGGCATCCCATCCTATGTCCCACATTATATTCAACCATATACCCCACATGGCATTGGCATCCCTCCCTATGTCCCACATGACATCCATCCGTGTCCCAGAGGATTCTTACCTGATGTCCCACATGGAATTCCACTTGATGCCCCACATTGGATCCCACCATATGTTCCACATGGTATCCCTCCCCATGTCCCAATGACATCTCACTTTACGTCCCACATGACATCCCATCCCATGTCCTCATACTCTATGTCCCACATGGCCTCCTACCCTGTATCACACATCGCATCCCAGCCAATATTACACTCTGTGTTACTTGTAGCATCCTACCCCATGTCCCAGATGACATTCCATCCCATTTCCCACATGGCATCCCACCCCATGCCCCAAATGACATTCACAACCATTCCATGTCTCACATGGCATTCCACCCTATGCCCCTCATGGCATTCTACCATATATCAAACATGGCATCCCACCCTGTCCCACATGGCATCCCACTCTATTTCCCACATGGCATCCCATCCTATGTCCTACATCATATCCAACCATATGTCCCACATTGCATCCCTCCCCATGTGCCACATGGCATCCATCCCCATGTCCCACATGACATCTCATAGTAGATATCCCATAGGCTCCCTAAGCAGTCTCGTTCTACAGTAGCTATCAGTCCCGGGATTGAGAATACTAAGTATGAAAGTGTCAGTTCAAATAATAATTTATGCAAATGAGTTGTTGAATAAGAAAATAAAGGCAGGAGTCAAATAATCATGTCTGATATAGCCGTTGCTGCATACCACATGGTATATATTCTATCCTATGTCCCGCATGGCCCCCATCCATGTCCCACGTGGCATCTCTCCCAATATCCATATGCAGTCACATCCTGTCACACTCCCTGATTAAGCATACTAAGTAAATGTCTTGTCAGTTCATATACTGTAGCAATTTTATGCAAATGAACACAATAATAAAGGTGGATTGAATAATCATGCCTGATACAGCCGTTGGTTGTCCCTCTTTCGGCATACTGACAAATATTTCATTTAGGTGAAACGAAAATTGCCGCGAAATACTGAATTATTATTTCCGCATACTGATGAATGTCTTTGAAGTTTCATGAAAGAAGATTTTGCTTAAAATATCTTTATTGTACGTACTGTACAGTACAATTGTCACAAGATTAGTATTTCTCTTTCCAATGGTATATAAAGCTATATAATACATTTATCAACTTTTATTTAATCAAGCTTCAGATTTTTCCGAACATTCGTCAGTATGCAGAATCAATCATTTCAATTTTGACATTCGTCACTACACAAATGACATTGTCACTACATTGAAAAGAGGGACGAAATATTATGAAGAATTTTAGGGATTTTAAATCTCCAGTGCTATGAGAGAGACGCTTGAGGATCTCTGAAGAATTTTAGAAAATTATATCATTTTACAGGTATCTTCTAAAGAAATATCAAATGTTTTGTAGACTTTTTTAAAGTGGTCCTGCCATGCCTTCTTAAAAAATGGAGATTTAACCTGTTATAGGTTTTTCATATCCGTAAATTCAATAATCCGTCAAAAAAGCCTAGAAGGACTTTCAAATTGATCATTTCTTGCTTGCTCCAAAAAAAAACCTTCCAAGGGATTTATGTCATAATAGCTTGCTACGTCATTTACGGGACTAGCTTGTTGATTGTAGACAATGCATCACCCACGTAACTAACCACGTACAAATAACGAAAGTTTTCGGGCTGTTCAGCTCTTAATTGGCAATTTTCAAGTTCAAGCTATGATTAAATTGGTTTGGAAATAAATGAAGAACATTCTCAAAATGAAGGGGTGTCGTTCCTTTTTAATTTAAACCGCTTGCAGACAAGAAAGAAGAATATCAGGCTTATAACCCTTACACGGACCTACAGTACTATTGCCTTTATAGTCGGCATGAAATTCTTACTGTTTCCCAAGTAATAGTTTGTTAAACATAATCAAAATTAAGTGTTTTCAACCGTGACATCTACCTCTTTTTTTACGTCTAATGGAAATATAAAGTTTTACTTATCGATGTTCAAGTCTCTGTTGCTTGACGTTTAGTCAACAGGCCTACATGAACTGAATAGTTCATTCACGCAATTCTGTTTGCGTTTTTGCACTTGAATTGAGAGTTTTTGAAGAAATTGTGGAATATTTGTTTGTTTATTTTTGAAGTTTTTATATGATAAAAGCGATGGCTAGCTTGGTATATTGACACAATAATTACAATTTAGATCTAGTTTATCAACTGTTCTTCCTTCGATCATATTCCAAACTAACATTATATATAAAGTAAATCAATTTAGTCTTCAAGTGACTAAGTAGCTCAGTTGGTTACGGCTTCGTCTTTTGAGTGAGAAGTTATGAGTTTGATCTCACTGAGTACTTTTCTTTCTTCTTCCCCTGTTTCTCTCAATTGATTTTTTATTACTCGCAAAACAGTAAATAATTCATGTCAAAAGCGATGTGGTCAAGGTACTGTTTAAATCAAACAGAACAGGGTAAAATCTGGCATGAGCTGAATATGATACTACCCAGTAAGCCCCGCAAACTCGATTCTTGTTAAGTGCACAAAACACGTCCAGAAATGTCTCGTTTTGTTGCCCTTTGCCATTGATAAACAACTTTTACTTTCAGAATTTATATTACTCAATTTTCCAACTACACAAAGCTGCGGGATTCTGATTAATATTTACTTGGAAAATACAAAGGAAGATGATAACTGACACTAGTCGCAAAACTTCAATGGCGTACATACACAAAATATGTCAGCAATGCATTGTTTACATACACGAGTCCCTGAAATGACGTCATCGCGTATGAAGCCCAATTCTGATTTTTTTTCGTCACGGTGACAAAAAACTTATTCTTCTTTTACCATTTTCTCACAAAAGGTGGGGTGCAGAGCACACAAAAAATTATATGTTTGCAAATCAAATATTCCAAATTATCATTAGTTACGACCCCCATGGCAGGACCACTTTAAGGAAACTAGTCTTCAATCTGTCTTAAGTGTCTCTGAAAAACTAACATTTTGTAAGGAAATTCTAACCTTCCATAAGGATATCTGAAGAAACTTTAACTTTTTCTGAGGGTCTCTGAAGAAACTTTAACATTTTATGAGGAATTCTCAAAAAACGTTAACATTTCTGAGGAAATCTGAGGAAAAACTGTGGATGGCTGGACAGCCGGATAGACGGACAAAATCGCCATTACATACTGTACATTCGCATTATGCTTCGCATGCACACCAATTACTATTCCAATTATTGTACAGAAGTGTACTGTCTTCCCAAGTACTATCCCAACTATTGTACAGTACAGTACTGTACTGTCTTCCCAAGTACTATCCCAATTATCATACAGACAGCACTGTACTATCTTCCCAAGTGCTATCACAATTATTGTACAGTACAGTACAGTACTGTACTGTCCTTCCAAGTACTATCCCAACTATTGTACAGTACAGTACTGTACTGTCTTCCCAAGTGCTATCCCAATTATTGTACAGTACAGTACTCTACTGTCTTCCCAAGTACTATCCCAACTAGTGTACAGTACAGTACTCTACTGTCTTCCCAAGTGCTATCCCAATTATTGTACAGTACAGTACTGTACTGTCTTCACTAAATACTCATGCAAATCCTTTTGATCAAATGTTTTTGATAACACTTACAGTAACAAAATTATTTTTCAAATTTGTCCACAAACAGTACATAATATCCCATGTCAAGTTCAACCTCTCCCATGAAAATTTCAATCAGGGTTGATTTCAATTAAAACAAATAACATGGCGGGGCTCACAAAGAGAGGACCACTTTTCAGGAAATTTAATATATTTTTTAATTTTGGGAAAATTTTAGCAAATTTTTGGTCAATTTTCGGAAACTTTAATTATTTCAAGGCAATTTTCTTTGATCTTTGAGAGATTTTCTTTGATTTTCGGAACGTTTTCTACCATTTCATCCGTCAATTGATTTGATAGAAATTTCATCATTTTCGGAGGGGCAGAGCCCCCCAAAGTCAGGTCAATTTTTAACAAGGGGGGCCTCAGCTCCCTGAGCCCCTAGAAATCAGTCCTGATTTCAATCAACCATTTGGTATCCAATCTACTGTATACATATCCATCTCAGTCAGTACGAATGATACTTAATGTACAAGTACTGTAGCTCAAACATCCAATGATAAGTTCCCTGTAACTTTCACATGCCAATCCACACATCATTTACAATGCATATCCTGTCAGTCAACATACACTTCATTTAAGTCAGCATTAACCAAGTACATGTACGTATTCAATTACTAGGCATAACTTGAGTTCTATGCCACTGATCATGATATTAAAATTGCCCCAATCTCCTTCCATAACACAAAGTGGGAGAACAAAGAACGAACACTATCATTAAATTTTACGCCTTTCCCAGTCTTGATTAATTTTCACTGGCCCCTAATGGAACGCTTTATGAATCACCTAATAACTGAAGTGACATAAATGGGTAAAATGTAACAAAAGAAATAGATGCCAACAATGTCAGTCGGGAATAGGTGTACAGTACGTGACCGCTTCATACAAATGCAGATGCATATACTGTATTAGGATATTTTGCGCGTTTCAATGATGAAGAACGAGACCAATCTTTTTATGATATGGAAAGTTATAAGTGTCTTGCATTGATCTTGAAAATATAAGGAACATTTTTTTTTTTTTAAAGAGGAATGATGTGTTTGAGAGTAAAGGATATTTTTCCATAGATCAACAATGTCCAATCATACCTGTATCACATATGGTATACAAGCAATTTGGGATTTTTTTATTTTTTTTTGCAAAAGATATGGACAACTTGTTTTTGAACAAATTAAGCAATATGGCTTGATGAATAATGCTATTGTCTCCATATGTATGTGAACACAATAGCTACAGTACACTGTCCAGATCTAGAAGAACATTAATCTTACATTAGCATGATCCAGATGCAGGTGCACAATCGAAGTCCACCTGCAGTGAAAAACATACTCATCTAAACAGCAGCCTTTCTGATGCGAAAGGAAAAGTGTGAATGATTGTATAGCCCTGTATGTTTATCCACTTCAATAATCACTTCCTGGAGATACTTTTTATTAATAGTATAATTGGACCAAGGACAATGTTTTTCTCCCTTACATCTTCCTGAAAATGTAAATATAGGTTTAAGGTCAACTAGTTATCAGTACTGTAATATGTAATATCACTTTCAAAGATTTATGATACAGACATAAAGTCTATTGTATGGCACAGTACTGTACTTGTGTATTCAGTACTTAAGGTACAGTAATATACATGGTTAAGTACTGCAAGTGTGAATTATTCAGTATAGTACAGTAGCTGACAAAAACATCGGCTTTTGACCCTCTCACTCTCGGAGATTAACATATATATACAGACATTTGATCCTTCCAACAACTACTTCATACAGGTTAAAGTATACTGTTACTACATGTGTAAACATCCTTACACCATGAATACAAAGGCTTTCTTCCAACAAAATTCCAGCCATTTCTGGATTTTGCTGACAAAATTACAAAGACTGACTGCTCAAAATAGTTGACAAATTACTGAGCATATGATATTGTGTTGTGTTCACCTTCTTGACAAATGTTTGAACAACTTTTCACAGAGACAAATTTAAAGTTGGTTTGGTTTGTTGATGTTTAACAGCACCATGACAGTCAAGTCAAATGTGCCAAGAAGGTGTGAAAAACTAAGGTGCTTGAGTTAGGACAGAGAGGTGGGATAGAGGGGAGGGAGAGAAGGTGAATAAGGGAAAGAAGTTAAGGTAATAAAAGGAAGGTTAAGATAATAAAAGGAAGATTATACAGAGAAAGGAAAGGGAGGTTTAGATCAGGTGGAATAAATCGCTGTTAAGGAGAAAGGTGATGCAGTTGGAGGTAGGGTTGTTCTTGAAAATATCAGAAGTTGAGATGAAGGGGGAGAGGTGTAATCTGGAGTTCAGGTATAAGAAACAGCAAGCTTCGGCGATATATCAATATTTTTCGATATTGACCTATATTGATACGGTCGATACTGAGTTCAAGGGTCATATCGATATATCGATATGTTTTCCACCGATATTGTACTATACATGAACTAATAATGAAGTTAACATGACAACTAAACATGCACCTTTCTTCACTATACAGCAACAAAAAGTCTGTAATTTGTAATAATATTAGAGTTGCAAGCAGTCAATAATGTTAAGAGTTGATTAAGCCATCATTATTTCAATATATTGTATATTACCTAAAATTATGTTCCACAGGCAGGAAATACTTAATTCTGGACATATAGCACTGTACTCTGTATGTACAGGCCGCTATGGACATTGTGCAATAATATAAGTTAATTTTCATGATCTGTGATGGTTGAGCAATTGCAATCAATGAGATTTAAAATCCTTACACATTGTATTTAAATTCCTCAAAAGGAATACCGCATCCCCAAATTTATGTGGAAAAGCCCTTAAATTGACACCTGAAAGTAAAATTTATTCTCAAAACTAAAAGATTTCATCCTCAAAACTAGAAGATACTCCCCATTAATTTGACTGTTCACAAATCAGACTTTCTGTATGCACAGTATGCAACACAAGTACAAACAGTGTGTAGACTTCCGAGTCCACTTGTCCGATTTTTAGTAGCAGAGGACATTTTCTATCAATATTCATTACCTTCTGAATGTCCAGGTCTTTAAAAAAGAGTGCAAAAATAACGCCCTTTCAGTAGGAAATTCACAACAAGTGGGACCTAGCATTCAAAGATAAAGTTGGCTCGTGTTCATTAAAAAAAAAACTATATACCAGTTCCACAACAATAGTAAAAAAATGATCCTGTTCAAACTCATGGATTTTCAATGTTTCCGTGATTTATTTTTTGAGAAAGAGACAATGTAAAAAAACAATTCCTTTTAGAATAATGGGTGTTTATTTGAAGATTTATGTACATAATTTCCATTCGATTCTGTAAATTTACTTACAAATTTGTACTTTCCATTTTTTGTGCTGGAACAAGATTACCTGGTACAAAACAATTATATTATTTCAATGTGACGTCTTGCAATTTGCATATCGATATTTCGATATTATCGATACATTTCTAGTAATAAATCGATATTGTTTGAAGGTGAATATCGCCCAAGGTTATGGGAGAGTAAGCTTCCACGGTTTTGCCCCGACGTAAAACTGGTCGGTTTTCAATGCAAAAACCAGTTTTAACCGGAAAACCGTTTTTTCACCCGTAATGTAAACAAGCCCTGAACATAAAGTGACATTGCATGCACTGTTATATGATAGCAGTTAAAGATGTTTGAATCACAGTATTTTCTGTAAATAATGTTGAAAATAATAATGAAGGCATTGATGAATAAAATGTTTCAAAGGAATATTCCCATGTTTTTTCATAACCGTTTAAAAGATAAGGAATAATTTTAGAAACAATTTAGTACAAAAATCATGTTATGTTATTCCTACCAGATATTCAAATTTTAAGTTTCACAAAAAATGCTAATAAATGAATAAGGAATAGGCTTAGTACGACATCACAGCAACACATTCTCCCACAAAGTTTATGTATTTCATTAAAATCTATCATCCTTTTTCATTAGTAAAACCTGCTAGAAAAATAAATTGATGAAAGTTAGGTATTTATATACATTGCCAAATATATCCTACTTAAATAACTTTTGGAAAATTGTTTCTAATCATACGGAAACAACCAATTAACATTCAAAGAAATACATAAACATTTGCAATAGAATTGATATCTCCTGAATGGAATATGATATCAACCTGATTTCTGTACCAAATTGGCTCGAAAAGTTTGCTCTTTCAAATAAAATTTTACAAAAAACCATGGGAATATTCTTGATAAACTTTAATGTTGTTTGCTTGTGAAGTGATTTTATTACCCCATTTGCACCTCAAACGATGCAGACTTTACCCATTTGTAAGTCTAGGTCCAAAAGGCATTACACCATTCCGGATGTCCTAAGCCGTCACATTAAAAAAGTTATGAAAAAGGCTGTGTCGACAGGCCACCTATTCACTAGGTCGGTGCCACGTCACATCCGGGAGATGACGTCATTTGCTGGAGTGAAAACAAAGCTTCGCGCGATACACGTGGGCAAGTCCGTATGCGTTTACTGTGCGCGGTACGTATGGCATGTAAACAAACACGGCTGATCGCTTTGTTCTCACTCCAATGCGGGGTGAATGTGCATGGCTGCTATGCGGTCTGATAACCTCAGGTCACATTTCCGACCAAGTGAATATGCCCTTATTTGCTCGCAATTTCTATTCTTAGTGATGATTTCAATTTTCTTCCATGTAAAAAGAAAAGAAATTTGTTGGGTAGTTGTAAAATACATGCAAATTAAGCCTCTAAATGCATCATCTTGCGATGCCATGCTAGCACTTTTTCGGTTCGGAAAATGACCTTGCTATACCACCGTTACTGCAATATTATCAATTACTGACGACTTTAAGCGGAAGTTCAAATTTAGCACTCAGGGTTTGTGACGATCACTCTCAAATGAATCTGGATAATTCAAATTGCTCAAACTTATGTAGTTTCATTGTTCGTCACTACAGAAGAAGATCAGATGACGTACAAGACATTATACTTCATGTTTAATCGGGATCTGAGCATTTTTAAAGTTTGCACAAAAAAAAACATTTTTCGTGGCCCATTTTGTGAATAACTTTGAAAAGGTAAGTAAGATTTGTCAATCGTTTTTTGATCTGTGTAAGTCACTTTTCCTAATGGCAGGCAACTTTTTATTATGCTTTTATAAAGTGAATTATTAGGGCTGGGTTACAGTATATCAAGTGGAATGGGCTATTCAGAAAGGGCCTTTAATACATGTGTTGCCAGAGATACAAAAGATACCGTAAGAGACATCTTCCTACAATAAACCATGCTGTCCCCGTCACCAGCAAAAAGCTTCTTGACTCACATTACAGTGTAAGGTCACTGTATGTGATCAATGAACTCAATTTCTAAAGACAATTGGCTGAAATAAGTTACAGTAACCTTCTACCCCCACCCCCCTCTTCCACCCTCCTACTTCCATCCTCCCCCTTCTACCCTCCCCCTTTCAGACCCCTAGCTTGATTTAAAAAGGAGCAGGGTGCTAGACTTGTTGAGGCGCAATAAAGCACACACGAAGCAATGCGTCTTTTCGGCGTGGAGTGCAGGGACCCCCTTAAGGCTCAATCCCCTGGTGAAGAAGCTCTGGGTATTTTAGCTATAATTATACATCTCAGAATGAAGCTATTGTGACTGATAAGGACCGGTCATTAGCCAAACAGGACAATTGCATACTACAGTATGATATCATTCTGTATCCATGTAAGGTATTTCATTTATGAGCCTAATTAAGATTATTAAGTTTAACAAAACTAGACATCAATGATGTTATAGCTCAACCCATTACAATGCAAGAAGAATTGATTGCTTTCACTCATTTTATTTTTGTCATATGTACTTTTATGATGTTTTTAAAGTTTGATTTGAGGTGCATTCCATTTGTGGGCAATTATTCATCATGTTAAAAATTCAAGAGTTTCAACTTTCCCGTATGAGTTGTACTCAGTTTGTTTGTTTGGGTGTAATGGCACCTTAACAGTCAGGTCATATGTGCCAAACGAGGTTAGTTGTGAATGACTGTCAGATTGGTTCTCAGTAATGACTTGGTTTTGCGGTGGGTGCAATGAGGTTCATGTTATAGCGATGTCTGAAAAATTATGCTTCTAACAAAAGCTATGTGACATTCAATGCATGGTGCCATCATGTCTTACTTGATTACTGACGCGTTGGCAGGTCATAGGTAAATTCCACCACAACATATAGTTGGAAAATACATTTTGCAAACATAACATAATGTGTAACATTTACACATTAATCTTCATAAATGTTAAATTAATTTCATTTGGCCAGTACTGAAAAAAAGATTACTAACAAACATGTTTCAAAACGGCCAAATATGTTATAATTAGCCGTAATCGCCAAACTAGCAGCTAAGGTTGTGACAGTTAGCACTTTTTCATAAATGTACAGCTGTCACCATTACGGTCCATAACCGTTTAACCGTAAGGCTAGTTGTCATAAGTAAACGCCTTTAACGCAAGTATAAAGCGAAATCTTTGCCAGGTTTTTAACAATTATCTACCTACTGTGGTGTAGCGGTTATCATACATGTCTACAGACCACGAGGTCCTGGGTTCAAGCCTGGGTTGGGTAGACACGCCAGTGCACCACAACTGGTTATCAAAGGCCGTGGACATTGACTTGGTTGTTGATGTTATGTCTGTCCGTACGTCGTACCTGTGTTCTCGTCCAGATCGTATTAAGCGTTTCGTGATAGCATTGTTACTATCATAAGCCATTACGCAGGTGACAACCCCGTCAATGTAATTGTGTGTTTTCTCGTCGTCGTCGGTTCTTATTAATAGACCTCCCATAGCAACCCATGCTAATCCATCACGTGAAAGACGCTACCGTTATATTCACTATGTAATGTGCAAACATGCACTTCCTGCTTCTCGTATGAGTGTGTGAAAGTCAAGTTGACATGTACGATCGTTACTTAAATATTGATATCTGGTGTTTTTATTTTTACATTATTAGTTCTTAAATGAATAAATAATTATCTCGATAAAAAAATCATATATTTCATGTACTTTCTTTGTCAAATACTGTTAAAAAATCTTGTTTAATGAGGAACGAAACATAACATAGAAATCATGCTGCCAAATTTGTTTGTGACTTCAAAGAAACATACATATGAAATATAATAGAATTTCGTTTTAAAGTTATGCCCCTAATTGTGTTTCATTTGACTTTTTACCATAATTGATGAAGAAATTACTGTTTTCCCCCTTGAACTTAACAAAAAATCTCCGTATTTCCAAACATCCTTGTGGAAATAATTTATTTAAAACGACCTACCTGGTATACGCAAGACCACACATTTTATTAAACCTCTAGCCGCGAAGAAGAAAGTTTCATTGTACAATGGGATTGAAAGTGGAAAACTCGTAAGTATATCTCAAATTCTTTTCTTAAAAGTACATAATTTTGGTTATTTTTTTCTTTAAAATAGTTCTTTACACTTGTCCGTATATTATTAAAAAAAAAAAAATATCAGTTAAATGTGTACTTTTATGTATAAACATCACGTCCTATTATATTCAGTAGTCATGGTAGTACCTTCCATGAGGGTGGAGGAGAGGGTGGAGGGGAGGGTGAAGGTGGAGGGGAGGGTGAAGGTGGAGGGTGAAGGGGGGGAGGGAAAGGGTGGAGGAAGAGGGTGGAGGGAGAGGGTGGAGGGGAGGGTGGAGGGTGAGGATGGAGGGAGGGTGGAGGGGAGGGGAGGGTGGAGGGGAGGGTGCAGCGGTAGGGTGGAATGGGAGGGTGGAGGGGAGGGTGGAGCGGTAGGGTGAAACGGGAGGGTAAAGGGAGAGAGTGGAGGGGAGGGGGGTGGGGGTAGGAGGAGGGGCAAGGGGAGGGGAGAGTGGAGCAGGAGGGGGGGGGAGAGGGTGAAACGGGAGGGTGGAGGGGAGGGAGGGTGGAGCGAAAGGGTGGAGCGAAAGGGTGGAGGGGAGGGTGGGGAGGGTGGAGGGGAGGGTGGATCGGGAGGATGGATCGGGAGGGTGGATCGGGAGGGTGGATCGGGAGGGTGGATCGGGAGGGTGGATCGGGAGGGTGGATCGGGAGGGTGGATCGGGAG
The DNA here is from genome assembly GCA_020152595.1 of Chiridota heheva. Lineage (NCBI taxonomy): Eukaryota > Metazoa > Echinodermata > Holothuroidea > Apodida > Chiridotidae > Chiridota > Chiridota heheva. The sequence goes on from JAIGNY010002569.1 coordinate 334,976, forward strand.
GGTGGATCGGGAGGGTAGATCGGGAGGGTGGAGGGTAAAGGTAAGGGGAGGGGAGAAACAGCGTTGGGCAGAGGCGGTTGTGGCTACAGGGAATGGGATGGTAAATTTCGTCCAACGTATCTTTTTTTATTGGTATTTCTTGTCCCCAGTAGGCAAATAGACTAAAATATTGGATGGGATCATTAGCTAAATACAAGTGTAACTGCCACGGTCGTGTGGAGAACGAATTTTATTTATACAACAGGAGACAAAGAAAATTGTTAAATAGGGTAGAGAGGGGGAATACCCCCATTGTGGGAGTATTCCCTCATAATGGCGGGGAGGGGGGACACAGAGGGTAGGCCTATAAATGTTGTATTTATATATCGTTTTGTCAGTTTGTAGTAGTTGCTGCTGTAGGATATTGTGTAACTTCTCCCTGGGACTAAAAACTTCAAAATTATCATGCTACGTCGGAGTTCTTACCCACAAAGTGGGGACAGGCTTAACGCACCACACCCTAACAACACACATCTGAGGCTAACATGTTTTTAAAACACATTTTTATCTCAATATCAGGCATATAGTGGTACGTGGCCAGAGGGCAGGGGAGACTTTTCAATAATTACGGCCCTTAGTGTTTGATAATGGTAATCCCAGGGTCATACAAGCAAGAATATGTCTCCTTTGATTTAGGTAAACAATTTGAATAGAAGAAAAATCTTTTTGATTCCTATGCCAGACATGACAGTATCTGAAATGCGAGGAACACGAACTAAAATTTTTAAAAATCACAGAGAGAAAAAAAAAAAGAAGCTTATTAAAGTAAATATAAAGCAAATAAAAATAAGAAACTACTGTTGCATGCTTAACAGTAAAGAAATAAAATAGATAATACAAGGATAAAATATACATATCTCACTAAAAAGAAAGAAACGAGAAAATACTTAATACTTCTTTAAAAAAATAATAACGCACCTGATTTCATGGCCCTCGGTATTCGCGAACTTAGGGCCGGGTATATGCAGCATACTACCTTTTGTATTTAAGAATAGTGACAGTTGAAAAATATGCTTCTAACAAAACTTGTAAGTCGTTTTGTATTAATTTTAATGTAGGAGTTAATGGAGGTTTCCACTATGTAACGGTCGACACGACGTTATCGGAGAGCAAAGGTCACTTTGAGTGCAGCATATTCTGCAACAATACATTTTAAAAACAAAATTACGAAGATTAGCGACCATCTACATGTATTCAAAAAATGTTAGGCTATGACGTTTGCATGTTTGATTTTTTCTGCATAAGAGTTCCAATTTGTTTAGTTTTAGTTTCGCACGGAAAAAGCGTACTGCCGTGAGTCCCGGATACATATTCCCCTACTTTTTAAGTATAGGCCTATAGAATACAAAAACAAATAGTACACAAATGAGGGTGGGGGTTGTTTGAGTTTCAATTCGTATCTTATGACCCCAAGTTTGGATAAGAACCCAAGCATGCTCCTTCACGTTGAATATGTGAAATTACGGCCCTGAAGTGTCAAAGATTCATTGTATGAAAATGCTTTTCCGCATCTCATCCACCCCATGCCATCTCATAATTCAATTGTCTTATCAGGGGTGGCGGAGCGTTCAAAATATTGGGGAATTCAATCAGATAAGGTGACATGTGATACGTTCACCTAAAATTATTGGGCTGAAGCCCGCACATCCCTTCCCAGCTCCGCCGCCTCTGTCGATTGCAAGTCATCATTGATGATAGGACCTAAATAAAAACCTTGATATGAACGCATAATGTAAGTTTCGCGTAACTAGCATGGCTACTTTAATATGAAATTAAAATTGGTTCTTCCCCGTTTTTTCTGTTTGTTCAAACTTAAGGAAACACTTGAAATATTATATTTCACAATCATCCTATCAATGTAATGATAATCATCAGGATTACGTAATTCCCCTTTGATGTCGCTACTGCTACGAGAAAAATCTGGGTCACTGCCAAAATGCGTTTAGAGCAGTGATGCGGTCTAATCTGCTGCACCGTATAATTTAGTGCACTTGGAATAGCTTTTTGAATGATTTAGCCAATGTATTTTCACCCAAATCAGCACTAATGGGGCTGTTATATAGCAATACATATTCAAGTGTTTGAAGTTTTTTCCCCAAAAGCCGAGAATGATTGTTTGTTGCCCGTAACTACTCATGTTGAGAGACACTATAAGCGACCACGTGTGACTTCCGCAACTGGGGATGACAGATCACACGGCGTGAGAATATTACCGAGTTTTGAGCATGAGCAGGCTATTACCGCATTAATTTATGTCAACACGTGCTGATTTTGTGATTCGTAACAACAACTCCGTGGTAATCCGGTCGTAAAAACAATAACAATACCCAGGCAAACATTTAATCCGTTTTGAAATATTAGTTACTCTTTAAAGTAAATGTTAAAAGACACGAATTAATCTGTAATTTTATCACAATTGATGTGAAACGAGAATTTCTTCAATGTTTTCACTGCACATTAGAACTCTTAAAAGCTGGAATACTTTCAACGATAGGTCAAAGGACATCGATGCGTATGAATTTTGATTTCTTTGCATCGCTACCGTGGTTTGATTCATGACTTGTGTGTTTCTAACCTTTAACGCAAATTCTTCTGGGCCAACTTTAGGAATAGGTAGATTGGAAAAGAATTAGTTGTTGTCTCCATATTTCATAGGAAAGAAGGGACGTGCCCAAATTTCCTAGCTGACTGTTTTATACTATGAGGGGGGAACATATTTACTGGAAGGCTACGGCTTAATTGTCTGGGGGCCCACATTTCCTAGGAAATAAGAGCCGGGGGGGCCAAAATTTACTGGGGTAGAATTTACTTTTACACCGATCAGTGGTTGGGTGATGTGTATTGTGATTTGATAATGAATGGATATGGGCGGAAATTTCTTGTGTGTATTTGACAAGTTATGATAATGAGTGCTAGCCTGGGCCTAGCGCCATCCTCACGAGCACAAGCTAGCTACATTCCATGCATCCCATCCAAAGTACCGTGGAAATAATTAGTGATATGCATATGGCCCCGGGTGAAAAATGTGAAGGCAATGACATAGTGGGTAAAGATTGAAATGATAAGGTTGGTTAGATGGTTTCGTGAATTTATGCAAACTTGAAAAAGCAAACATAAAAATTGAATTAACATTCGTTTACACGTAGCATGATTTCCTAAACGGTTAAACGTCACAACCTTATTAGCAGCCCTGGGATGCCCCATTGAATACTACCGCACTCCAGCGATGATTCTTCCACGTGTCCACTTAAAAGTTATAGGTTTGGAAACAAACTTTCATTTCTAGCAATCTGCTGCCCATACGGCAAATTACGGCTTACGCAATGCCGCTGTGTTCACCAACCCAACAAAACTTTATCCTTAACGTTAGTGGGTTTAAGCATGGAGCTATTAACTTAGAGTCTAAGTTAATAGCTCCATGGTTCAAGTATAACGCTCTAGCCCCGCGATGCAATGTAGCACAAACCTTACTGACACTTGAGACTTACTGTACGACAAGCAAAAATGATCAAACAACAACTTCACACGTTATCCGATACAGCGTGACCTAAATAAGATTACGAGAATTTGCTTATTCATAGCAGAATGTCCGAATTCTGATTGGAAAATACTGCGATATGATTAAACATATATGTCCATACATGTAACTAATAGACATGCGTGTATACCAACTGACCAATACCATGGCCCGGAGCGGTACCGGTACGAAACGCGAATAGGATAGAGCTATTTTTAGCGAAATTATGCATGAAATCTAATACTTTGTTAAAACCTTTCGAGAGCTTTAATTAAAAAAATACATGGAAAATCTCTTAACGAAATACAATCTTAAATTTTGATACAAAAATCTCGCTTGAGCCAGAATCTTAAGAGCAAAACTGTAAAAACCTTGGAGGAGATGCATTTTTAAGCAAACCTTAGTACAGGCACATATGAGAGGTCACGTACGATTTGATAATCTCCACTCATACACTCTGTGTATGGGTGGAGCTAAAAAGTAATTTAAAAAATAATAATAAATTGTTACATTTTTTCTCATAAGGGGCAGGGCCCCTGTGAAACAGCAAAGCTAGGGGTCTGCCTTCTATACATTGAAAAACTTACAGTATGTACAGTCCAATTTGCACCCTAATTAAAATGTATAGGCTACAGTATACATGTCATTCATTATGCAATAACTAAAGTGTATAAATTGAACTGATGTAGGAGCCCAACAATCAAAAGTTGTATTATTCATGGCTGCTACAGTTATTCATTACATCACAATGACTTATTGGCTGCTACAGTACGTCATTACATCACAATGACTTCTTGCACTTGGATCATCATGCTACAGCACTATAAATACCCTCATAACAGAATGACTCACCATGCAAGCATGAATATAGTACATATGCATATGCTACCCCTAATAAATTAATCGTCTCAGAACACACAAGGCTAGGGTCTACTGAATGAGTTCCAGCTTAATGCAATTCTCTAACGGAGTAGCAGCCGAGGATCTAACATGCTTGTAGATTAATACGAGGGTGACATTTACTATGGATGTTTTTCATGAGTCTAGACCCTTGTTTTTTAGTACGATGTATGATTCACCATGACTATGCACTGATTACAACTTATTTGACACATGGTGTTTCGAGTTTCGCTTATAATACAATTTTACACTATATGCTCAACTCGGTTTGTCTGTTTAAACTGAGCGATCTGTCTTCCTTGTTATTTGCCTGCCTATCAAAGTACTATTACATGCATGATAAGAAAAGGGGTCATCGTGTGGTAATGTCAGTTTTAAATTGACTGAGCAAAAATAAAGTATTTCTTGCTGCGTGGACTGTATTGCTGGTGTATGTAATATAAGGGGCAAGGAGAAGAATAGAAAGTACATGGTAGTCAGGTTCCAATGTCCAGTTTGCAGGTCCTTTGGGGCAGCAAGGCATGGTTGCAAGGCTCCAGGGTCATACAGTAGCCTATCAAATTCTTTGCAAAGGGAAAGGATGCCAAGTTTGTAACATATATATATTTTTTAATCTGATACATAACAGTATAAAATTACAAGTTAAACAAGGTATTCAGGCAAATTTGTAGAGTCAAGACACCCTCTCCCCTACCCACCTCCCCTACCCACCTCCCCTACCCACCTCAATACACACACACACACACAAACATGTACCTTAAAACAAAGTAAATCAACAATTACAGAACCGGACCCCCTTCCCACACACTTATTTTCTCTGATAAAATGTCATCACTTGATGTCTCTTGGAACCATGGGTGGCTCGCCATAGGGGTGAGGCTTGCCATAGGGGCAAGGGGTTCACCACAGGGACTTGCACCCCCCCCCCCCCCCCAACAACAACAACAACAACAAAAGAAAACAGATTTACTAGTCATTGCTTTTTTAGTAATAAATAATGCAAACATGTTTGAATTGTAGGTATGATTAAAAGAATAGTAATTTGTTGTCTCCCCCCCCCCTCCACAAGCAAGTTTTGCTCCTACAACTAAAACCTATTCTTGAAATTACTGTGTCCAAATATTGGACATTAACATCAAAAGAAAGTTGCACCCCCTACTTTTTGGCTGCTGACTACGCACCTACAGTTAAGGGAAATGCAATATTTTCAGTAGTTTTGTTCATATATCATTTTCAAGTCACCAATCATCAGATTATTTATTTCTTCTTCAATTCAGTTTAGCATTTGATGGTCACATAAGTTCTTAAAGAATCCTTGTAACAGGGGAACTACAACATTTATTGAATCAAAAATGGCACTTCAAAATCCAACCTCCTTTCCAATGTAGTGTCATAAATAAGAATAACCACATACATGTACAGGTACACCAACAAGTATTCAAATACAGCACTTTCGAACTACTGTACCAAATGACCTTTGCTCTCTCCCCAGATATATTCTTTTGTGTATTCAAATTAAATCACAACTGTCAACAAGCTTTATTTAGATCAAAGAACAAAGAAAAAAAGTTTAAAATAAATGCACTGACCGGTTTCCACACTAATGGATTATATCAAGCGTTCAAGCATCCAATTAAAATGGTGGTAAGAAATAATTGCTTGAAAACTGTTTAATTTGAGATATAACACCCAAAGGTATTGTTTAAAAAAATGGAGCTGCATGCTCTAAAGGAATATTCCCAAGAATTTTCATTTTCACATAAATGATAGAGGATTAATAAAGAAATAAATTGGGGTAAAACCCACGTTGATATCTTATTCAGTTGAGAAGTTATTGCATGGATGTACTGTACCTCCATGGTTATTGTATTTAAATTATTTCACCAGTGAGTTGGAAAGTGACCTTGCAAGGTAAAATGTGATGTACTGTAATAAGATGCAGATACAAGACCATGTTCATGTGTTTATTTAGAAATTAATTGGCAGTTTCTTAATTAATGGAAACATTTTTCTCTCTAATTATTGAGATGAGGTAGCCCTAACCCCAACGCTTTGCCTATCTGCTCATGTATCTTACATTCTAAATGAAAGGAAAATAAATTTTACATTTTAAGATAATGATTGATTGATTGATGAGGTCTTAAGGGCACCACAACAACGGGGGTCAAATTGTGCCTGAAAGGTCAGATCATTTTAGAGGTAGGAAGGAAAGAAAACAGGGAGAGAATGAGAGAAAATTCAAGAACAAAAGTCAGAAAGCTGGTTGAGGCTGATTTGGAGCCTATTTTCGACAATAGGAAAGCTAGGGGAGGAGTAGAAGATGGTAAAGTCATCCACGTAGAGGGTACGTTTGATGCTGGGGTCAAGGTTATTCGCAATGTCATTAATGCTCAGGTTGAAGAGAGTGGGAGAGAGGATGCTGCCTTGGGGGATGGTGGGTTAAATCGGAATGGTGGGCTGGATGACGTGGAGTTTGTTATCAATTTGGGAGTCCCAAGAGGTTTGCCTGTGGACATGAACAAGGGAAGCGATAAACGGTTAGATGTCAGAAAGGGTTTTGGGAAAGGGGGTAGAGTAGAGCTTGAGGACAAGCTCAGCGGCTGAATCAGCTGTCATTGCCAGCGATGCCAACATGGCTGGGTATCCAGAAGAAAAGAATACTTTTCCTGCAGAGCGGGGGTGAAAGGAGTTTATGGAGATGGGGAGGTGGCCTCTGAGGTCAATGGTGTGAAGTTTGCAGGTAATGCCGTATTTCCAAGTAGTGTCAAAAGCTTTCTCGTGGTCGAAAAAGATGGCAATGAGGTGTTCCTTTTTTGCAAAGGATTCCTGGATAGCTGTGTCGAGCGTAATTAACTGGTCCAGGGTATTGCGATGTTTCCGGAAGCTGCTTTCGTAAGAAGAGAGGATTCTGTTGGTCTCAAGGAACCAGTTTATAGTCTCTGGTTTATGATCCTTTCCATAATTTTACAGAGACAGCAGGTGAGGGCGATGGGGCAGTAGCTGGAGGGATCAGTACTGTCCTTTTCCGGCTTGGGGATGGGGGTGATGATAGCTGTCCTCCAGATAGGGGGAAAGGAGTGTGAGGACCAAATGTGGTTGAGAATGGTAAGTAGGGTAGTGGTGGCCTTGTTGGGGAGGTATTTCAGGAACTGGTAGGGGATGTTATCTGGGCCATTGAACATGCAGCCAGTGTCGTAGATGGCTTGGTTTAATTTGAGAAAGGGTGAAAGGGGTGTTGTAGCTCTAGGTATTGTTGAAGGGAAAGGTGATACTCCGGGCTTCATCGCGAGCTTTTTTGGCTTTGAAAGCATTGGGGCAGTTGGATGAGGACGAGATGTTAATGAAAGAGGCGGCGAGGTGGTTAATGATGTCCTTTTTCGTGGTGAAAAGGTTACCATTCCAGGAGAGATGGGAGATTTGCCAATCCTGCCGTGGGAGCTGTTAACCATTCTCCAAATCTTCTTAGTTGGGGTGTTGGTGGTGAGAGAAGAGATGAAGTTGTTCCAAGTGTTGGTTTTACTGGCCTTGATAGTGCGCCTGGCTTTGGCATGGCTAATGCGAAAGAGGTTGAGGTTGTGGGTGGTTGGGTTAGTTTTGAAGTTCCCGAGGGCCCCTTTTCTGTTCTTGATTGTAGTTTTCAGTCATCAGTGAACCAGGGGTTGGGGGGTGGTTAGGGGGTTTGGAGGTTTTGGGGATGAAGCACGTGGGGATGGAGCAGGTGGCGATGTTGATAAGGATGTTACTAAAGTTTGACATGGGATCCTCACCCTCGAGGAGATGGGGGGAGAGGTGCAAGTTGCAGAGTTGCAGGTTTAGCACTTCAACTTCACATGGCCTACAGCGCAGGTAACCCTTATTTCATCCACACACAAATTTCATTCCACTGTGTCATTCATGCGATTTTACCCACCTTAGTAAATTTTGACATAACTGTTAAGATACTGTATAAACCAACTGTTAAACTCCATAGGCCTATTCAATAATTCAGTGTTTCAAATTTTAATTATGCACATACAGTAAAGCAGTTTTAAAATGATTCTACTTTAGATTTAATGTTTTTTGATGTTTATGATAACGTTGCACGGTATACCGGTACTAAGAAAAGTACCGGTACTTTACGATGCCGGTACGGTACGATAACACCAAGGAAAAATACCGAAGTACCGCTGAGTACCGTAAGTATTGGTACTTGCAAGAATACAATGAGTTATAAAAGATACTATAAATCACTTAAAAATCTGAAAGAAAAAATCATTTTTTAGAAATATACATGTATTTGAACATGGTACATCACCTTAAAATTTCATAAGAACATAATATTTATGGGAAGACAAGATCGCAAAACTTGCGAAGTTCGTAAATATTCCCGCTATTCCTTGAACTTTCAAAAACAGCTGGCCTAGTTATGGTGCACTACTAGTTCCGCGAATATGCAATAAACATGTATACAGTACATGTAGTACAGTAACGTGTAACTTTAGTACAGAGCGGGAAAGTACAGATTGTAACTTTTGTGCAAACTTTCCAGGCCCAACTGTCATGAAATACGCCTGTATTTTTAGTACTATCGTAACAAGAAAATTTCATAAAAATATATTTAAATTCTTTTGAAAAGACATGTATGCATTCACTTTCGTCTGAGAATCGCTTCAGTCAATAAATAAATGTTGCAAATTCACAACAGTGTTGAATATTTTGAGTGTAAATTTTTCCTTTCAACAAGAAAGGGCAGATTAAAAGAAAGAAAATAATCCCCTTCCCCCATCATGTCACATATACCTTAAAAATAATAATCTGCAAGTCACATAATGAAAATTTTCCTCACAATCAGCAACTATTTATTTCCAAACAAAACTTGAACAAAGAACTGTGATACGTCAAGATCGTTCCAATCAGAAAAAGAGCCAAATCAGTTAAAAAAAAAAGCCAAATTAAGCTACAGTATCAAAGCCGAACTGTAATCAACTTGAATTCCAATATACCAACTAATATACCAACTAATATACCAACCCTGGCTCATAGGCCAGTAATGCGCAACATTACAGCAAAATAAAATGTGCCCTGGATGTCATTTTAAAGCTCTTCTAAACTTTCATTTCGGCCCTTTTGATGGCTTAGAATTTTAAATCTGGGAGTTGCTTTGTCATTTGGATGTGGAATTTCAGTAATCCATCCAATTTGTTGATGTTTTGAACCTCATTTAAGGTGAGTTTTCAAAAATTTCATGAACTTTGCCATAACTCATTGATTGTACAAGCTGCAACTTATGTGTACAGTGCAGTTTTGATTTGTGTACAAAAAAAGTCTGAAGACAGTTGTTGTGAACAGAATCAGGGGTTTTCAGCCCCATTTTCGGCCCATTGGGATTTTAATATTTGATAAGTATTGTACAGTACTTAATATTAGAAGCCCTAAAAGGTATTACCAGACTTAAGAATTTGGAAAATAATGTTGAGAAATCAATCAGTATTTTGTATTTCCATTTTGCCCGTAACTGCTCTGAAAGTTTTGCAAGAGTGGACCTACAGTACACTTTGTTGTTCCTTTGAAAAATACTGACGGTTGAAATAGAAAGCTTTCGGCCAATTACGCACATGCGCAAGTCACTGCGAGACTTGCATATTATTACGATGGGGTAAATTCTGTTAATATACAGACGTGATTAGTGTTAAAAGATATATTTACCCCCTGTAACAAATGGTTGTGTCTGAATTGAAAAGTGTGTAGATTTAGACTTTAATAAACTTTCAATGCAAGTTGCAAACTTGTGTTAACAAACAGAATGACAGAGATTCTGTGAGGTGTAATTGGGCGATTAGTTTGATCTTATTAACTTGGAAATCAGGTGTATACTTATGTTTTAATGTTTAAAACGGAAGCCTCTTGTAATGTGGAAATTTCTTTTGGTGTGCACTTCCATGGTACTGAAAGTTGTATTTCATTTTTGCCACTTCTGGATAATCACTGGTGCTGTCACGACATGGCACTATTACGTGTCTATTATCATGAAGAAAAATATTGCGATACATTGGTATATTGCGATACTTTTTAAGAAAACTGACTCATGACACAAATTGTTAATATCACTAACACAAATTGTTAATATCATTAACATTACTTCTTTTATGATGAACGCAAGAAAAAATTATTTCCAGATCTAGCAGACGACATGATCGCGTAACTAATACGTTCATCATGCATCACGAACTTGTTTGGTATTTCAGCCAACGTGACCATGAATCACATAAGTGAGAGCCTGAAAGGCATGTTCTGGGCCAATTTTTTGTTCTTTTTGCCAACTTACATCGGAACGTGCCAGTGTTGGGGGTGAAGGAGCACAATTTTTAACTAGTTTTTTATGTTTCACAATATTCTTGCACATTTTTAATGGCCTAAACTTAACTTTTAGATCTAATATCATAACGTTAGAATTGTAGCATACGAAGTAGCCTAGCCTAGTTGCATGAAAATTTCTTACTTGAGTATTAGCTTTTAATATCACGATATGTGTTGAAAGGCATATTTTATGTCATGGGAAAAGAGAAATCGCTATATCACAACAATCGACATTTCATGACAGCACTAGTAGTCACCAGTAAAAAATACTGGTACTTTGGTATTACCGGTACCATTTGCATCATTACTAACAGTGCTTTCACCAGTACCGTGCAACGTTAATTTATGACACGTAGAACAAAATTAGGGTCAAGTCCCAGTCTGCATTCCGTACACTAAAACACGAAGATCTTTGACGTGAAACTTACTTCTATTTTTGACGTGCGGTGGCGGGAAAAGTAGATGGCTGTTACTTGACGTACCGACTTGGCAATAAAATATCTACATTGGCGTAAAAAAAAACTATTGCACAATGTGAGCCATTGGCAAACAAGACACACACCGAGTTACTTACCTAAAATACCAATAAATCTTACAGAATGAACTAGGTCTATAAAACTATAAAACTAAATAACTTTAAAACAACCACACTTTAAGACATTTTAACTCCTTCTAGATTACCTTAGACGAAAGATGCAATGGCAGCCATTATGAAAGAGGTGACGTAGGGAGGACGCAATGCTTGAATAATTTTTTCTTTGCAATACATAATTTTGTGTATTCCTGTATCATTGACTTTATATAAATCATAACAAAACATAACAAGATTACAACTAAGAAGGGTTAGTCACCCCATAAAAAGCTCAAACTAACACCAGCACTACCACAAAAAAATATCAAACATCAAAGACTCCCAGGATAGTAAAAAACTGATAAATGTTGGCCTTGAAATTGTGAACAAAATTGGAGCTAACTACCCACTCAGGCAAATCATTCCACTCATTAACAACTCTTTGCGAAAAGCTAAAACGCTGAATAACTATCCATTAGAACTCTTTGGTCAACTTCAAACTGTTACCACGTGTCACAAGAGGATTAGCTGAAACATGCAAGAAATAACAGGAAGTCAAAGCATCACTACCAGATAGGAACTTAAAAACCAGAATCATATCGCCACGTACAGTACTCTTCTCAACTCAAGCGTGGTCAAACCAAGAATTCGCAACCTAGATTCATAAGAGAGATTCCTTACTTCGGGAAGTCTAGTGGCTCTTCGCTGAACCTGCTCCAAAATTAACTTATCCTTCTCATAAAAGGGACTCCAAGCCTGAATAGCATACTCAAGGTGAGGCCTGACTAACAGCTTATACAAATTAAGAACAACCTCTCTATCAAGAAAACAAAAATTTCTTTTAATCAAACCAAGCATCCTATTTGCCCTTGCAGCACCTAAAGCACACTGTTTAGAAGGCTTCAGATTGCTAGTAATGACAACACCTAAATCCATTTATAGATCAACACAACCAAGATTTAAACCATTCATGTAATCAAAAGCCAAATTGTTCTGACCAAAATGAATAACTTTGCATTTTATATATCAACAGTGAATGACATATTCTATAAATAGAATACTAGAGAACTAATGCATATTCATTAGTTGTACTTTTAGCCAATCATGTTATTTTAAAAGTAAAAGCAAGTTTTGTCACTGCTAAAAGTACTGTATAAGCAAAATACTCAACAAGACTTAAGCTGTTTGTGGTAACTCGCAGCATGGTCTCTTGACTGTCTTGGCATATGAAAGTAGTATGGAATTCACCTGGGTCAGGTCAACTCAAATGCTAAATTAAGGTAAATTTTACAGTTTTCACTACACAAACGATTCGTCCATAGGTTATAGCTAGGTTGTTTTCCCGTTTGTGATAGGACAGTTTGCTGTTCTGGTGGGTAACTTTCTTTTAGTGGTAGATTTGAGCATTTGCACTTTGACTGCAAACAAAACAATTTCCAGCAACTTTTCATTTAAAAAATGCTTCAAAATCAGCTAAACTCTATGTTTTTGCTGAGCTGAATGCTTCATATAACTGAAAATGTACACAAGTGTAGGCCTAACATTAACATTAGGTTCGTTTTCCCCTTTGCAACTGGTTGCCACACATGAACTTTATGTCATGATTGTCGAGGTCGGAGTTGACATAACTGTGTACGAGCTCGGTACGGTTTTGCCAAGTTGGAGGAGATACTTTATTATCACAGTCAGCGAAAATTAATGGTGCTCATGTTGGAAGATATTTGAAATTGAAGAAAAATAAATTCTGTCCAGTATTTGTTGAAACATGACAAAAAAATGTTTTTCTCCCATTGACTGCAATGATAACTGACTTTTTCTTTTCCTCTTTGACTGAAGTTTGAGATCGTCGAAAGAGCATTGTTACGTCACCGTGCACCACAACATTCCTGGATGTCCGACCTAAGACTGAGAATACAGGGCCAGAGAGGGTCTGGCTCCCAACCTCAAGAATCATTGTAAAAAAAAAAAAATTAAAGGGAAAAAGGACATGCCACTTAAGGTCATTTAAAATGATATTTCAATCTTCATGAAAATAATCGAAATCAAGTTTTATTCAAGTGTACACAATTTGAACCCACTTAATAACTTCAATAGGGCCTAACATTACTTAGCATTCAATAGGCCTGTAGCTGTACGGTCAGTGCAGTGTCGGTGTAGTCTGACAGTGACACTGACAGTACAGTAGCCTGGGCTACACTCACGAGTCACTCACACTGTTACAGCAACAACAGTAACGTTAATACTATTACTAATTATGCCGTGGAATGCATCAAAAAGTTACATAGGCTAGGCATATGATCTAGCAAGCACAATCAACAAAACATCAGAAAAAAATACGTGAAAGCAGACAATTAAAAAGACAACATAATTTCCTTACCAAGTTGTCTTCCAATGAAATATATCCTCAGAAATAGTTTACTGCGAAGAACTGTGTAATAATAATCTGCAGCAATTTACAGTGGGCTTGACCGCTCTCAAAATTCACTGTGCAACTTCTGTCATATCAGTACAGCATACGGTTTCTCACCCGGGCCGCATCCTACGTTTTTGCTTACAGCCTGCTACGTGCTCAGAATCAATTCCGAAAGTGCGCCGCTACTTAATTATACCGGCATCACCCTCTGACATATGTTGCTTTTGACATATAGTTCCCAAAGAAACGTACCGTGCGGTGAAAGAGGGAACTGCTTTTCTCCGTCCCACCAGGGAATTTACTGGTCCCACGTTTATGGTTGGTCATGCGGGTCATAACGTCTCCTAATATTACGCGGAAGAAAAATCAATTCTTACGTCGTAACAATCATTTCTTACGTCGTAACAATTCCATTTCATGCGTCTAAAACGGGTTGCGACGACGAGTGAACACACAATTACAATGACGGGGTCGTCACCTGCGTAATTGGTTATGATAGAAACAATGATATCACGTAACGCTTAATACGACCCGGACGAGAACACAGGTACGACGTTCGGACAGACATAACATCGACAACCAAGTCAATGTCCACAGCCTTTGATAACCAGTTGTGGTGCACTGGCGTGTCTATCCAACCCAGGCTTGAACCCACGACCTCGTGGTCTGTAGACATGTATGATAACCGCTACACCACAGTAGGTAGATTGAACGGGTTGCTCATTGGCTGTTTCCTTTAGACGTAGGAATAGACATAATTCTACGCTCAAAACTAATTTTTAGACTCAATTTACGTCTAAGAAAACTCAATTCTTATGTCGTAACAATCATTTCTTACGTCGTATCAGGGCCATTGCATACGTCTAAAACGGGTCGCTGATTGGCTGTGGTACCTTCGACAAGGTACCACATCTCCGCCTAATTCACAAGCTGAGTACGTATGGTATTGCGGAACCAATCACAACTTGGATTACATCTTTTTTTACTGGGCCGCAAGCAAAGAGTTTCAGTGAATGGGCAATACTCAGTTTGGAAGAATGTGACCAGTGATATACCACAATGATCTGTCCTAGGACCAATCCTATTTGTATTGTATATTAAACCTGATGTAACACACTTGGATACTGGTACATGTATTTACTTATTTGCAGATAATACCAAAGTATTCAGAGCTATATTTAAATCAGATGATTGTGACAAGTTGCAAGATGACCTGTACAGTATTCAAAAGTGGACAGATGAGCGGTTGCTTTGCTTTCACCTAGATAAATGTAAAGTTATGAGGATAGGTAAATCTAATATCGGTAAACATCCCTACAGATTAAAAGAGATTGGCAATGTACTACAGTATGTATATTTTGAAACAGATATTGGAGTTAATATTGATAACAAACATTATTTCGACAAGCATATCTCGGAAAAGGTCAACAAAGCAAACTCGATTGTGAATTTGTAAAAGTCTTTCTCGGGAAAAAATGTTTCACCCCCTCAACTTTGAAAAATGGGTTTATATAACAAATGTATAACCTTTTCAACTTATTATATGCCGACGATTTACTTTGGGACTAACATTAGGGCCTACTACACGTATAATGTTCATCTTATCATTCTGACCTTAGGCCCTATGTTATTTATGATTGATTTGAAATTTTTCCCCTGCAGTCAAAACAAAGGAGTGGGACATATTTGTATTGATCAAGGGGCCCAGGTCAAATTATCGATAATTTAGAGGGTCTAGACTGGATGATAAATAAAAATGTCTATCTCTTTTAGACTTTTTCTTATTGTTCTTTAAATTGTTTCGATCTATTTTGCTGTAGGTCCTTTTGGTGTCGGAAGCCCCGGGCTCCGTACCGTGTGATCCCACTGCGTTACGCCACTAGACCAAGGGACTCTCCTTTCTTTAGTTCTTGCCAAGATTAATTTTCTAATTCCTACAAATCCAAGGATAATTTGTGGAGGGTAGGAACCATTGGTGTATGAACTGGGGCCAGGGGAACGTGCCCCACGTTTCTAAAAAGTGCCCCTCAATTAATGTCAAAGGTGCAAGAACTGGTGGCATGTGTACACACTTGAATTATTATTATTATTTTAACAAAAGTGCCCCTTTCAAAATGAAGTGCCACTTTTACATTGTTGTTTTGGACTCACTATTCTATCTACAGACTGGCTGACTGGTAGATATATGTACATAATTGGGAAGTGCCCACCCCCCCCCCCTCCCCCTCCCCACACACACACACACATTTCGAAAGCTTCCTACACCTAGGGATAGGTCCCCATAATATATAGCGACGCCACGGAACCGGGGAGGGGCGAGGGACTCGTCTCACACTCAGGGGCGTAACATAAGGAAGGGGGTATGTTGTGTTGAGGTGTTACACCCCCTTGGATTTTTTTTTGTCCACACATTCAAATTTTGACTATTTCGTCAGGCAAAAACAACGGCCCAGTATTGAAGACAAAATTGTAGAAAAATGTTGCATGTACCTATATCGGAGTATATCTCAGTCATGCCCGACTCAGCTAGATATTAGAACAATGTTCACCCGACCTCCGACTCGGCGTGATGCTGACAACATCATACTTGGGAACTTAGTCCAGCTGAGATGTAAAATGTCGGGTGTATACTATTTAAATCAGAGATACATCTCAATCATTCCCGAATCTTCTAGATATCAGAAACATCTCCACTCAACTCGGCATAATGCTGATTGGGCTCGGGTTGGGCTCGGCATTATGCTGATTGGGCTTGGAATGATGCTGATTGGGCTTGGCATGATGCTGATTGGGCTCTGGTTGGGCTCGGTAGGATGCTGATTTGGCTCGGGTTGGGAAACTGTGACGTATAAAAGATTTCCGCCCACGTTTACGTTTAAAATACAGAGCCCTGGTGATCACTGGCCAAGTTGGGCATCAAAAACTACAAATTTTCCGGGGATTTGCCTCATGCACCATACCAGAGCTACGTCCATGAACCCAACAATTTTGGCCAAATTATCTCAATTTCCTGGGTAATATCTCCTCTTCCTGTTTATAAATGGTAACTCAAATGCTTATCTGAGTAAATTTAACATTAGGATTTAAAAATGGTCTTCTTTTCAATAATTGGCAAAAAAAACAAAGAAATTATTCAGACCAAGGTTTCACATTAGAACATCTACACAATTTTTCCTGACGTAATCGTCCGGCATGTTCGTAACTTTGCCCCTAAACTTGCTCCAAAAACCATTAAAACGGTAAATTTATATATATGGTCACCAAAATATTCAACTTTCACAAAGGGACTTCTATTACTTTTTCTTTTGTTTTTGCAAAGGTTAAATGACCCTTCTAAAAGCTTTTGAATGTGGCATCCTTTCTAGTCTAAAATGATATAATTTCAACAGTTCAATCGAATGATTACAATATGGTACAGGGAAAGTCAAAACTGAAACAACCAGAAATGAAAAGGTTGTGTGCTTCCGATGCCTTGTTCTTTAGAAACTGTTGTAGTGCAGTTGGGATGATAACGTTATTTGATGGGACTCCTATTAAATGTGACTCCTTTCTTTATAATTAACATCTGAGGATATTGAGAGCTGCTTAATTTCATATAAATCAGTTAGAGCCCCCATTTGAAATTGTCAGCATGTTTTATGGCCACTATCTCTCCAAACAGAGAAATGTTGAATATATAGTCATAAAGTTGAAATAATTTTATACTAGGCATCCATGGAAAGAAAGAAGTGTTATTTTTGAATATTTTTTTTTTTTATCATTCAGGAATTAGTCCTTTTTTTTAAATTGGAGAAAGAGGGGCATTTCATCCTCACCCAAACGGTTTAATAAACTCTTGACTTCTCTACATATGCAAGCTCTCGAGCTTCATCCATGAAGTGGGGGAAAGGGGGGGGAAGGGGGTGGTGAGGGGAACTAGGAGAAACCCATTCAATCAAAGAATATTCTGAACTCTTGAAATTTCACCTTAAAGTGCATGGGTGGAATATTCCTCCCCCCCCCCCACCCCCACTCACAGAAAAGAGTTTGGCCCTACATTTACCCCCAGTTGTGCGAATGAGTCTTTCGTTGGTAGGTGCTTATTCACTCTAAATGTTTTAAACTGACAGGTTTTTAAATTAAGTTTTAAAATGTAGATAAGATATATTGAGTATTTTTACACCCAGTCTTTGACAGTTAAGGTAACATAGAGATAATCCACCTTTGAAGAACTGATGGACGAGGACCCGCTGGGAATTGATCCAGGGACATCTAACTTGGCAATGTCATGATATGACCACAAAACAAAAGTATTTGTGTATTTTAACCTTTTAGATAATTATACAGAGTCACTAATGATGACCAACATGTGAAACATCCTGTTGCAATTGTTCAGCATTAAAAAGGAATGCACTTCAAAGGTCATGGTGGAAGTCTAGCCACCGTGTCTATTAACTTATTAATAAATCTAATTTTTGTCCTGGGAGAACAATAATGCTATTACAGACAATAAACAAAAGAACTTAGGTTTATAAAGGGTACTAATTTCACAACAGTATAAAAGAGATTAATTTAATAAAAATTTGTAGGTTGTGGGTGGAGTCAAATATATATTTTTCAAATTCAAAATTGATTAAATATGACATTTAAACAACATAAGCATGTGCACACTATCTAACGACATAAGCATGTGCACACTATCTAACGACATAAGCATGCAACATAAGAAGCTAAACTGGCATGCACTTGTAAAGATTTGAAAAGTTAAAGATTTTCAAACTAAGCCCCACCCACTCATTAATATTCATGATATCAACACCAAAAACATTAGGGACCATCTTTGAGTCATGATTGGTCTATGTGCCAAATTTGACATGCCACGCAGTATGGCTCTTGAGATACCGTGTTCACAAGCTGTTTTCAGTAAAACCACATTCTACCCTGCCCACAATTCATATTAATGATTTTAAACATTTTAAAAAAATGGGCATTTACGCCAACCGTAACACCTTATTTATGCACAAGAAGATGCAAAACAGATATATAGTTATCAAAATACGAGCATTTAAAGATTTTTACATTTTGCCCCGCCCACTCATTAATATCGATACTAAAAACAATAGAGACCATCTGTGGATCATGATGCATCTATTTGCCAAATATGATATGGCATAGATGTACTGTTCAGGAGATATCGTGTTTACAAAGACAGTGTCACATAAATACACACCAGGGTTGGGGACAATTACAAAAATCAATTATTTTCTCTGAATTTTTTTAATTACAATTACAGCTTCCTGGAAATTTTCAATTACAATCACAATTACAACTGCCCAGGAATTTCCAATTACAATTATTATTTTTGATTACAATTACATTTACAGAGCTTAACATTTTTATGAACTTTTAAATGTGTAGGGCTTGGGCAGTTTAAGATTGATCATTTCCAATAAATGGAGGAGCATATATCATGATCATGCATGCATAATTGTTCTGCATTTCTAATGATATAGAAGTGGAAACATATACATGTATGTTTGTCATGCAGATAAAAGGCTCCCTTTGCACACTCCTATGTTCTGTTCCTTTTTGAAGAAATAAACAATAACAACAACAACAACAATCTGAAAATCTTAAGAAAGGAAGTTTAATGAGAGAAATTTTAGGATGGCTTCTTCCAATTTGTTCTTTTATTACAATCTGGGAACAAGTTCATATACACTAAAAGAATAGACACAAGAAAAATAAATTAATGTACATTTTATCAAAACTTTATTCAAATGGTGTAAACTGTAAAAAAACATCAAACTTACTTTTGGGACTTTCATGTAAGTATTAGTATCTAAGACATGTAAGCTGCATTGTTTTAAGTAGGAAAGTCTTTTGATGTGAAGATTTCAAATGACATTTGACATTTTCAGGAAGATAAATTCTCATACACTCGTAACTTTGTTAAGAGTGGTATTGCCATTATCTTCAATTCTTGTCTGATACATTAATTTTTTCAGTTCAGCAACTTTACAATATTAAGCAAACTTCAAGCACCGTTATTGAATAATTTTCTAGTGTTGCATGTATGCATTAAAATAACTTTTGAAATGAACTTTTCCAGTTATTTTAATTTAATCTGCATCAAGGCTTCTTAAATCTTTTTTCTTTTTTTTCTCGACAGGAATTGTGAAGCATACACAAATTGATAAAGTCTTACTCATTAGATCAATAGGCTACCAGTTGGTAATGAGGAGCAAAAGTAAACTTTCCAACACTTGCTAAATGTAAATAAATATGATGTGCTGTATCGTCTTGCAGTTTCAAATGCAGACACCTACCATGTTAAAAAAAACGTGGAAATTGAACAACTACAGTATCAAGCTGCAATGCATCATCTGAGTTCAGCAATATTTCCAGCATGTCTTAGAAAATTATTTTCTCCTACAAATGTCTCTTATCAGACTGGCAGAAAAAGAAAGCATATAAAAAAAAAAAAAATGCTGATTTGTTTCAACAAAACTTGAATAGAAGGCTCCTTAACCCTGTTCATTGAACTGGACATAGATTTGGAAGCTCTCTGTGTAATTAAAAGCTAGCTCCTTTGTCTGTCAGAATCTATGAATTTAAAAAAAAAGGCACCTTTTTTTCCATAGGCAGTTAAACAATACCCACTGTATTTAAGGGATTTTTTATTAAGAGGAAACAGTATTTAATGCCTGATTTCAAGGAGTCTTATGATTAATAAATAAAGTTAAACAAAAAACAAAACAAAAAATTATAAAGAATTGTATTAACTTGTAATTACATCATTTTTTTTTTTAGTACAATTACAGCTGCCCAGAAATTGTCAATTACAATTACAGCATAATTGTAATTAATTACAAATTACAATCGACTCCCAACTCTGATACACACACACACACATTGTGTAGAAGACTGCATAGGTTCCTGATACTGATAGTATCAGAACCAAAAATCAAGATCTACAAATAGAAGGAAATTTTGGACCATAATTATGGACATTTATGTACTCTTACAGTCATATGCCCGTGAGGTACAGTGTGCTAGAAAAGCCCTGAAACCCCTACTTTCTGCCCACCCTATAGCAGCCCCATTCCCAGCTCAGTAGGAGAAAGGGGTGTTTTCATTTTTTATAAATGTATAAAATTTGCTCAGTGACTGCTAACATCTTTGAGGATGCATGAAACATTTCACCTGTGTGTTTACCTTGGTATTCATTTAAGGACCTTGATCTGACAACAAACCAATCGTTTAAGAACCCAGGTCATGTTTGAGGACCTGAAGTTCCATGGGCTTAAATCCAGGGGGATATAGCCCCCCACTTTTTGACAATGGGGGGTGATCCATACTATCACTCACTCCCCCTCCACTTTTTGGGCCGAAGGTACTATAAAATTAAGTGATAAATTACATTTTGAAAGGTATATTTAGAAGCATAGGAAGCTGGCGCCAGAACAGGAACCCACACCACTCCCACCACACCCCCAAGTTGCAACCCAACTCAACAAGTCAGTGAGATGAACCTAGATTTTTTTATGCAGATTCATAGCCAGGACTTTGAGAGGGGGTTCCTTTTTTGGTATAAAAAAGCACTTCATTCCTGCACCTCGGAAAATATTTGCAAATGTTGATAGGGCCTATTCATTAACCCTTACTCTACAACGCGGTGATACTATTGCCATTTTGGGTTCCCCATCTTTGACTCCGCCTCCCAAGCGCATTTTCAAAAAAGTGCTGGTAAAGTAAGGGTTAAGGAACCAGCGACAAGTGTGCCAACACGAAAATATATGCAGCATGATCCCAGTGGCGGCTCAGCGGATCACTGAAACGGAATGAGCCTGACTCTGCTGCTTGGAAGACAGAGGACCCTTCAATAAAAAGCCCCTGATTAACCCTTACTCTACCACGCGGCGATATTATCGCCATTTTGGGTTCCCCATTTTTGACTCCACCTCCAGAGCGCATTTTCAAAAAACTGCTGGTAGAGTAAGGGTTGATAGGGACATCGATCTGGCGTTATGTGAGAAGGGTCCTGGGTTAACCTGAAATTTCTGATTCTGTGTTAAGATGACGACACGTTTTACAACCTTTATAAATTTTCAACAAAGGAACGGCTATTTTGGTTGCGTTCAAAGATATTTCATTTTCTAAAATATAGTACTTAAAATATCAGTTCAGGGGTCAAGCAAGTTTGATCTTGTACAAAAGAGGATTTCAAAAGGAATAAAATGGTGAAGAAATCATTTTAAATTCCATTAAGAAGATATTAAGTTTAAAGCTCATTCTAATCTGTGTAGAAATGACTGGTTAGCAAGTCTACTATGGAAGTCACCAACTGTTAATGTATTTAAAAAAAAGTTATTAAGCTTTTGTCCTATTTGAAATACTTTTCTTCAAAACTTTCTTCAGGTGGTAAATTATGATAACCATTACAACATTCTGTTTGACTGACTTTTCTGACAAATCCAATGGTTTTCAAGCCACAAAATCGCAGGATAGAATACATAAAGACTGAGGAATCTGACACTCTTACGCCACAACTAGTCTGATTTCAGTCATTTTTACACAATTAATACCAGACTTTAAACTTAGATATCTGCTTTATGGCATAAAGCAGATATTTGATTGCTTTCTTCACCATTTTCTTACTTATGAAGTCCTCTTTTATATAATATGAACTTGCTTGACCCCTGAACTAATCCTAATATGCTTCCGTGCATAATATACATGAGTTCTCAGTACATATACTTTAACACAGTTATGTGTACAGTAGTTTGGTCTGTGAATGTAACCATATACTGATATTTACTGATGAAAAGCACATTCATGCAAAACAAGACATATAATTTATGTACTATATCTCTCTTGCATTCCCCTGTGTATTATCATGACATCATGTAGTTCATAATCAATGAAACTTATTTCACAAAATTTACATTTAAATCTTCACACAGTGTATTCTTTCCGGTCTTTTAAATTACCTTCTAGATTAAAACATGATAACATTTTTTTAACAGTGTTTCACCCAAATGTATTTGTTGGTGTTTCAGTAACTTGATTAAATTTTTTTTTTTTTTTTTTTACAAAACTGTCATTTACCGTATTCGATGTATTAAACGCACCTGCTCTAATAAGCGCCCACCCAACATTTTTGAACTGTAAACATACTGACAAAATTTTTTGATTAATATAGACTTATAATAAGTGTTATTACATTATTTGCTCATTTTGCATCTCGTGCTCATCATATTTTGGTGGTGGTTATTGTGGGGCTAGTATTATGTTTGTAAAGCATTCTTGAATATACTTGTGTTTATTATGTTTGTAAAGCGCTCTTGAATATACTTATGTTTATTATGTTTGTAAAGCACTCTTGAATATACTTGTGTTTATTATGTTTGTAAAGTACTCTTGAATATACTTGTGTTTATTATGTTTGTAAAGTACTCTTGAATATACTTGTGTTTATTATGTTTGTAAAGTACTCTTGAATATACTTGTGTTTATTATGTTTGTAAAGCGCTCTTGAATATACTTGTGTTTATTATGTTTGTAAAGCATTCTTGAATATACTTGTGTTTATTATGTTTGTAAAGCGCTCTTGAATAAACTTGTGTTTATTATGTTTGTAAAGTGCTCTTGAATATACTTGTGTTTATTATGTTTGTAAAGCACTCTTGAATATACTTGTGTTTATTATGTTTGTAAAGTACTCTTGAATATACTTGTATAAAAAGGGTGCTATATAAAATCATTACTATACTTACTATTATGGGGGTTGCCAGGAGGATTGACAGGGTTGTTCAACCCCTCCCCCCAAGTAAAACGGTAATGGTAAAATAAAAATATATCTTAAAGGTCCAAATATTTCCTCAGCGACACCCCCACCCCCAAATCCGAAGGGCTGGCTATACCCCTGAGTATATATAACCATTCCACACAATACAGTTAGAATAGCACACTATACGCAGCTTGGAGCATGGGTGCTTATTAACAAGAAACTTTGGGCTAAATAGTGGTGCAATAATATTTCGTAAGAGTCTCAGGCACTTAATATGTCGAATGCAGTATATTGTTTTTACATGTATGATTTCTACTTGACTGAAGTTTTGGCAGTATTTGCATCTATGTGATTTCTCACTAAATGTTACTGTAGTGGTATTTCTTAATGTCTCTTTAATTTAGCTTGCTGACTGAACAACTATTTGTATACATTTATGTGAATTTTCATCAGCGTGTGTTCTTTCATGTCTCTTTAAATTATAACTTCGATAAAAACACTTCTGACAGTAGTTGCATTGATGTGGCTTTTCACCAGTATGTGTTCTTTCATGTCTCTTTAACTCAGAACTTAGATTAAAACACTTCTGACAGTATTTGCATTGAGGTGGCTTTTCACCAGTGTGTGTTCTTTCATGTCTCTTTAACTCAGAACTTTGATTAAAACATTTCTGACAGTATTTGCATTGATGTGGTTTTTCACCAGTGTGTATTCTTTCATGAACCTTTAAATTAGCAATTCGACTAAAACATTTCTGACAATATTTGCATTTATGTGGCTTTTCACCAGTGTGTGTTCTTTCATGTCTCTTTAACTCAGAACTTAGATCGAAACACTTCTGACAGTATTTGCATTGAGGTGGCTTTTCACCAGTGTGTGCTCTTTCATGTCTCTTTAACTCAGAACTTTTATTGAAACACTGCTGACAATATTTGCATTGATGTGGTTTTTCACCAGTGTGTATGCTTTCATGAATCTTTAAATTGAAAATTCGACTAAAACACTTTTGACAGTATTTGCATTTATGTGGCTTTTCACCAGTGTGTGTTCTTTCATGTCTCTTTAAGTCTGAACTTTGATTAAAACACTTTGGACAGTATCTGCATTGATGTGGTTTTATACCAGTGTGTTTTCTTTCATGTCTCTTTAACTCAGAACTTTGATTGTAACATTTCTGACAGTAGTTGCATTTATGTGGCTTTTCACCAGTGTGTGTTCTTTCATGTCTCTTTAACTCATAACTTTGAATAAAACATTTCTGACAGTAGTTGCATTGATGTGGCTTTTCACCAGTATGTGTTCTTTCATGTCTCTTTAACTCAGAACTTTGATTAAAACACTTCGGACAGTATTTGCATTGATGTGGTTTTTCACCAGTGTGTGTTCTTTCATGTCTCTTTAACTCAGAACTATGATTGAAACACTTCGGACAGTATTTGCATTGAAGTGGCTTTTCACCACTGTGTGTTCTTTCATGTCTCTTTAAATTATAACGTTGATTGAAACACTTCTGACAGTATTTGCATTGATGTGGTTTTTCACCAGTGTGTGTTCTTTCATGTCGCTGTAATTCAGAAGTATGACTGAAACACTTCGGACAGTATTTGCATTGATGTGGCTTTTCACCACTGTGTGCTCTTTCATGTCTCTTTAAATTACAAATTTGATTGAAACACTTCTGACAGTATTTGCATTTATGTGGCTTTTCACCAGTGTGTGTTCTTTCATGTTTCTTTAAATCAGTTAATTGATGGAAACACTTCTGACAGTATTTACATTGATGTGGCTTTTCACCACTGTGTGCTCTTTCATGTCTCTTTAAATTACAAAGCAGATTGAAACACTTCTGACAGTATTTGCATTTATGTGTTTTTTCACCAGTGTGTGTTCTTTCATGAAGTTTTAAACTATGTCCTTGGCTGAAACACTTTTTACATTTTTTACATTTGTACGACTTTTCACAATAATTATCATCAAGAGGAAAATTACTAATACGTTGATTACTTTCATCTGTATTATCAACTGGGCACGATGAAGAGCCATCAGCTCTGGTGGATGTTTCTGAAATTTCACTTGTGACTTCACTATTCAACTGATTTATCCTATCATCATCACCATAAGCCGAGACTGCCTTCACTGCATGATTTCCTGTAAAAATTAATACAAATATAAAGAATTTTCATTAATTTTTGCATTTAAACGATTTCCTTTGGTGAAGCAAATTCAACTTCTTGAAAGAAGACAATAAAAGGTGGAATATGGTGATGAAAGAAGTTGTGGCACCAGTGGGGCCCAGGAAAGGGGAGTAAATGCTCCCCTCCCCACCTCGTCAGACAGGCATAGCACGGACAGGCATGGCACGGACAGGCATGGCATGGACAGGCATGGCACGGACAGGCATGGCACGGACAGGCATGGCACGGACAGGCATGGCACGGACAGGCATGGCACGGACAGGCATGGCACAAACAGGCATGGCACGGACAGGCATGGCACGGACAGGCATGGCACAGACAGGCATGGCACGGATTCCCCTGCCATCTGCGTGCCTTGAGGTCTTCAGACTAAAAACCTTAATTGGCTGATCCAATTAAGGCCCAAAAGATAAAGAAAATTTCCTGAAAAATGAAGAAGAAAAATCCTGAAAAGGAAGGAAATTGCCAAAAATGGAAGAAAATTGTCCAGGAATGAAGAAATTTTTTGAAAATTGACTAAACAATGGTCACAGAAATAGGTCGATAATCAGAAACAAACAAGGGATCTTCTGATTTAATTACCATGGTTAGTGAACAATTGAAGGCTGTACTAAACTTATTCATACAACTTGCAGGGGATACATCAGCAAAGTAAGACTTAAAGGAGCGCTATACAAAAAGTGAGGACGCTCATTTTTTGCGAATTGCAGATATATTATCCACAACAGATCGATAAACTTCATGCCTCAGTAGCTCACAAACAATGTAAGGGCAAAGGTCACTTGATTATTCATATTGACCAGAAAATTCCTATCATCGCATGCAAGATTTAAAAGCATTTCATTTCAGGGGACCTAAAAATACCCCCTCACTTTGCGGTCAAGTGGTCCTTTAATTTACATAAGAATGACCTGGGTTTGGCATGTAAATGTCAAATTTTCATTCATTTAAAATGATATTTCTTTATTTTGATTAATTTCTTTATCTATTATAAAGTATAACATAACTTAGTTTATATGATGTTAAGAAGATATAAAGTATGACATAATCCTTAGTTTATATGATATTACAGAAGACATAAAGTATAACATAATCCTTAGTTTATATGATGTTACAGAAGATATAAAGTATGACATAATCCTTAGTTTATATGATGTTACAGAAGACATACAGTATAACATAATCCTTAGTTTATATGATAGAAATAAAAACAACACATTTTCTGATCAAGTCTCTTATGCCTCCCAAGGCAATCTAACAGATTTTTTGAAATTAATAAAAACTTTAATAGTACTACTATGAGTGCTGCCATTATTATTTTAAAACATGCAGGAAATGAAATTGTCAGCTCAAAAAGATGTTGGAATGCTTTGTATTTCTTTATAATTTATCAGTTTTCAAGCTTATTGTTTTTCTTTTTAAGGGTCAAAGACATTTTTGTGTACAAATGAAATTATTAAAACAAAACTCTTAAAACTTTTGTTACACTATTTTGCAATAAATTTTTCAATCAAATTTATCATAGAAATACATTATAATCTTTGTGTTGTTGTTTGGTCATTTATGTCATCATGCACAAGACTAAGGATATAGAATTGAACAAAATGGCAGCCTCCATGGTTGACTTCAAACATGAACTAGAATATTAGCACTCTCTAGAGTGCATACCTCCGCCTCGTTGCAATTCCAACATGCTTAAAATAATTTGAGAGTTCATTTGATCCCATACCCAATATAATCTACCTCAGAAATCCTAGGCCCATCAAGATTTATCCCAAAGTTTTGATCTGCAATGAACATTTGTAATCTGAACACTTGAAGATTATCTTCTGACTGGATTTCTTCCAAGGCCATATCATTGTTACCATTTTTTCAAGTGAAGCATCATTGTTTGAGCTCTATTCAGCCAGGATTAACATTCCATCATAATCCATTCATGGCAGAAACCAAATGTATAATTTTCATTGATTTCAGAGAACACTTGATGTAAGTCTCTTTGAGTCCAGAAAATTGATTGTTTGGATCATTATTCAGAGTGCAAAGTCATTGTCAGCACATTCTCATGGAAACTTTCAACTTAGTCTTGACAGATCTCATCCTAAAAACTCATTTTCTGCCCTTCCCCTGTTCCAATTTGTCCCAAATTTGTATCACTTTTCATAAAACAGTAAAAAAAAAAACACACACCAAATTTAATCTAAATTCAATCTTCAGTTCTGGAGATACCTTGATGAAAGACAAACTCACCTGAAAATGTCCCCACCCCTCCATCTGCACCCTTCCCCTGTCCTAACATGTCTCAAATTGTAATCACTTCTTTCTTAAGCAGTAACAAAACCACACACACCAAACTTAATCCAAATCCAACTGTCAGTTCTTGAGATATCTTGATGACAGTCAAATAGACAGACAAACACACACAAAAACATAACCTTCGTCCAACTTCTTTGGCGGAGGTAAAGGAAAAGATAACCTCGGAGGTAAGAACTTGAGATACGAATAAGATTTTGACTTGCTGATTTTGGTAGTTGGTCTAGATTTAAATCCTCTATCATACACACTAATAATTGTATCAGACTTTATGTCCCCTTTCAAGGTTCACCATCCATCACAAGATAACAAATAACTGTACTATTTCAACTTGATATTTATAATCACAATATAATTTCTACAATGCTGTACATACTTGTGGTGGCTACATAAGGCTCTACTTTTACATCAATGTGTCCTCCAGCCAACTCATTGGTTGATACCGAGCAACTCCATTCATTCTCTGCATCAAAGCTAAAGTCATCTGAAAAACAAATTCCAAAACTTCCATTCAATTATGTTTCAAGTTTCCATAGATTTTTTTTTCATTTCAAGATGTTTAAAGGAATATTCCCTCCATTTTCATGAAGGACTATAAAAGAAACAGATAGATTCCCATCGTCACAACCTTATGGAGGTTCAACAATTCGTGGAAATTTAATATGATCCAAAAGCCAAAGACACATCCCAATGCTGTATTCAGTAATGTCAACTCCAACTGGAAGGCTATTGAAGTAGCTTTGGCTAAGAGGTTGACTATAATTTGATATTCATTTTTTTATTTTTCTCTTTTTGTTTTATTTCAGTTTAATTGAGACAACACAATATATCCAGAGTTTGATTTTACCTGATGTTTCACCTTCTTATTCCTTTAGTTTTCTGCTTTTCTGGTAGCCCAGCACTTTGAACTAAGGACCCCACTCCCTGTTCTCTCACTTGGCACATTTCAGTATGATAGAGGACAATTAAAGAAAAAAATTGGTGTAAAAATCATGTTGATATTTTTTTCCATTCAGGAGTAATTGCATTTCAAAGATTGCACGAGTGTGGCGAAAAGTGATCTCACAGTGAACAGTTAAAATCATGTTGATATTTTTTTTCCATTCAGGAGTAATTGCATTTCAAAGATTGCACGAGTGTGGCGAAAAGTGATCTCACAGTGAACAGTGTGATGTCATGAAGGCAAATCAAGACAATTTTCATGTATTTCTTTGAAAATGAATTGCCTCTTCCTAAATTACTGCAAACAATATTTTGTTTATTCATTGAGATTGTTGGGCTACCAGGAAAGCAGAAAACTAAAGAAATAACAAGGAGAAACATTAGGTAAAATCTAACTCTCTGGATTTATCGTGTGGTCTCAATTACACTTAAATAAATTAAGATGAGAAAAATAAATTGATTAATCCTTAGCCTTCTGTTATACGACTTAGGCTAAGTCCTTCTTAGCTTCCCTATTCCAGGTGCCTACAACTCTAACCTCATTGAGACCTAAAACTGGTTCTGTACTCAAACTGAAAACAACACTTATACCCACTAAATTATTCCTAAAGAAAGTACCCATCTTACAGGTCATGTTAAAAAGACCAGCTAATCAGAAATTGCTAAATCTGACTTAAGCATGCAATCTGCATAAGGCAGTAAGCTTATGTAAGACAAATTCCACACTTTACCTCTAGGATAAAGAACATGCAATAAAGGAATGCATGGGATGAGATCACCTGTTGTGCATCTCACACAGCAAATAGGTCAGTTTAGGACAGCTCAAGAAATATGCAAAGCTGAACTTAGTTTCACTTAACTTATCCAGGGGTAACATTTAGCATCCAAAAAGTACAGATGATTCAATATATATGAAAATAAAAATTCACAGAAATATTCCTTTAACCTTTAAATCCTCACGCGGTCATGACACGGACCAATTGACATGCACTTTTCAAAAAATTAATTTGCTTCGTCAAATATAGCAGTGATCTTGGTAACATTTGAAAGAGCTCAAACAGTTCTTTCAGAAAATGTAACTTTTTGATGGCGGTCATGTTGAAGATATTTTGCTTTTGCCTGAAAACTCGCGAGGGAACTGTCAAAGACATCAATGCATCTAATTCCGGTCAAATTTTGACAGCCTCTATCATCAATATCTGTTTTTTGAAAGTTGCACAAAGTTTCATGATTTTTAGCCCTTTTGAGACTAATTTTGAAGAAAAAAACTTATAGTTCCCAATAGCAATACAACTGCCCCATGCAAAATATACTGTTGAAAAAAGAATTTCACATAATTTCAAGTGAAAACACAAAAAACAACTACTGTATCCTCTCTTTGTCCAGACCAAAACATAACATTAAAAACAAATGCACATGCTAGTCAATAAGAAGCTAGTGTAGCAGTTTGTTTGCGTGTGCAGTTCAGGTGGATAACCTGGGTTCGAGAACCGCATCGGATGCGTGGCATTGTTTTTCATGAGTAATCACAGCGATGATTTTTAATTGTTTATTTTCATTGTTTTTGTATGTTTTGATTTGAGAAAAAACAATTTAGACTAGTACCAATGGAAAGGAAATTTTACAAACAATGTAAATATCCTTCAAAAAAATCCTCCGTTTTCATTATTCACAAGAAAAATTACAAGCTCAAAAATTTTTACCTAATTTTGCCTCAAATTTGCAATTTTTCATATTTTTGTTGATATTTTCTTTATTTTGACTTTTTTATGGAAAAGTTTAGTCTTAGCATTCATAAAACCAAACTTGTAGTGACAGAAAATGAAGGGAAAGTTGTGAAAATTAATTTTAAAAAAAGAAGGTCTTATTGCAGTGACGTTTTAAACGCCCTGGGCATTTAAGAGTTGAAAACCTCTGGACATCTTGCAGATCTAAGATGTGAGAAAGAGAATGGAAATCCGAGTGAAATAGTTTTTAAAATAGTAGTGAAAAGCTCATTTAGTTTTCAAGTTATGCCCAAACAAAGTTTCAAGATTTGTTAATTTGTGCAGAATGTGTAATATAGATAAGAAACACATCTCAAAATCTTTATGTAATTCTTTAAATTCTTTCCATCAAATTCAGCTACTTGTGAATTTTAGAATGTCTATTCTAGATACATGATGATTCAGGGTATGACAAAGTTCAAAAAAAAATTTTGCCCAAAGTCCAATGCTACATTTCAAACAAAATTAATAAAGGAATAAAAACAATGGTTTTACAAAAGGTGACAAAAGATCCTTCCCCCATTGATGTCACAGATTATTGCAAAATAACAGCTGAAAATTAAATTGCTGTAAATTGGTCAATTTTAACTAATTTTGATAGAATATTTTGCTGTTTTAATGGTTAAGATCATATTTTCAAACAATTAAGCCCATGTTGCCTTTAGATGTCCATAGTCCTTTAAAATAAAATGTAAAGATGCATTGTCACAGCAATGGTTTTCACTATTGTAATTTTCTCAGTTTTTGTGATATTTGCCACCAACAATTGAAACAGGTCTGGCTTATTGATCTGACAATGATTTCATAATTGACTGCATGCTTTAGTATCTTTAATCAAATTTATGTTCATATTTTGATAGAAAATTTAATATTTTGTTTTGCTGGGAAATGGGAATACTGAGAATTGTTATTATATACAGTAAAAAAACTATAGCATAGAGCAGTATGTTGAAGATGTACACTAAACTAAAGATCACTTTATTCTTGAAAGATTGTAATTAAAATACAATTGTTATTGACTTGTTGGATAACATTTTTCCAATTTGAGAGAATTATGAAGAAAAAAGCTGAAATTCTTGATACTATTGTAACCAGACATCACAAATGATACAAATCCCTCGCCGCTAGTAACACGCTTTCCACCTCTGCCACACCTGCCATCCCACCCTCTGTTCCACATGCCATCCCATCCTACTTCCCTCCTACAAGAAATCATACATGAAAATCCAGATGCCATTCCACCATATAACCCATATGCAATCACACCTGCAATCAACCACATGCCTTGCCACCCTGTCTCATATACCATACCACCCTGCCCTACATACCATCCCTCCCTGTATTATGCACCATCCTACCCTGTCCACATTCACTAGCAATCCCACAATAACCTGCCATCCTCCACTGGCATTCATCCTACTACCCCAACCCACCTTTTGTCATCCACTCATCTACCAAATATACATGTACTCTCAACCAACTCATCATTCCAACCTTCACTCACTCCATTGTAGCACCCCAACCCCGTAGCTTAAATCTGACACTCTTAATAAAAAATATTCAAATTTTCCCCATTATAAACCAGATAAGGCTGATCTATCTACCAAATCAGAATAAAAATTAATTGCATAATCATTTGGAGATTATCTGAAGTCAATTATGATTCCACTCTATTCAAGTGAAAATGTATTGCTGTTCAAGTCTGGAAAAAAAATTTGTTTTAAGTTCTTTTAAAGCAAGAGACTCTTTTAAATAAATTTCTTTCATAAAAAAATCTTTGTTCCCCAGTAGGTGAACAATGCATGAGGTAAGATGGACATTGGAATGTGGACCAACGGATAAACAGACAGATGGATGGACAGACGGTAAAGATGGTATATCCCCCTTCACTAACTTTGCTGGCAAGGGGATAACAAAATTTTTTTAAAGGAATGAATGAAACAGCTGTTGCTACAGCTGTTTAATCAAGTTTGCATTTCAAGGTATTCAACACAAAATGCAATGAGTTAATATTTCCATTTTCATAAATTGCCACATTTAACTTGGCAATTTTTTTCACACATTCTTCAAAAATTACAAATAGTGCAAAATCTTATTTAATTCTTTAACAAATATTTCCTAACTTTCAGTCATTATAAATGATGAGTGATTTTTATTGTGGAGAGGAGGGAAGAGGGGGAGAGAGGGGTGTGTGGAATGGTACTCAAAATACTCATACACGTACTGCATTAGAAAGTTAGAGGGCATTACTAACAATATTATTTTAATTTTTTAATGATTTTGAACTGGGAATATCACCGATTAGTGCAGTGTTCCAATCACAGCTGTGTTTTCATAAGATTATCCCCGACCGGCGTCAACCACAAATGCAACCACACACAAAAATGAGTACAACACCTTATCGCCATATATACTGCACTATACGCTGCAATAATGTAACCACTCAGCTACCTCACAACCCTTGTCCTCTGTCAACCAATCAAAAGCATCCTTTATACTGTGTTGTACGTTATTCTAATTGTTTACCTGTTGACAATTCCTCAGGTTCTACCTTTACAGCAATCGGTTCTTCACAAACCTCTCTGGTTGCAGGTACGGCAATCTCTTTATTTTCCAGGTTTCCATTATTTTCCAGGTTTCCATTATTTTCCAGATTTCCATTATTTTCCAGGTTTCCATTATTTTCTAGGTTTCCATTATTTTCCAGGTTTCCATTATTTTCCAGGCTTTCAACATTTTCCAGGTTTCCATTATTTTCCAGGTTTCCATTATTTTCCAGGTTTCCATTATTTTCCAGGTTTCCATTAAGTTCTGATTTAATGTTGAAATCATCTAAAAGTAAGATTTTAAATGATGTATTGAAAATGATGTTGAGATTTTGCTATTTGGAGGGGGAGGGGTCAAAATCACTCTGGCAGAATCAGCGTCTCTACATCAAACACTTTTCGCATTTATATACAAAAAAAGTTTGAATTATAGGTACACATCAGATATAAGAAAGGTCATTTCAGATGGATAACACAAATTACATACATAATAAGACAGCAATATTTTGAACAGATAATTACAGGGAGTCCTGATATTTAAATGGTTTTCAAAGCCTATTAAATTATTTAGCTAATATTGCATCCTTTTGTCCATAGACCATTTAATATTGTCTCTATTCTATATTCCTCTTAAATCAGCAGAAATGTGAGGAAATATTATTCTAGAGTCTCTAGAATACTTTACTGCACTTTCTTGCACTTGATGGTTGATTATGAATATTCAAATCATCCATAATCATTTATAATTAATACCTGCTTCAATTTTTTGATGACAGCATTAACATTTCATGTTAAAAATTATATTTCAAAAATATGCCCACATTTTTGTATCAAGAGACCCTTTGATGTCTTTGGTCATTTCTGATGACCCTGATCAACCAATCAAATTCTTGTAGAGGATTAAGTAACTGTTTACCTGTTGACATTTCATCTGGTTCTATCTTTACAGCAATTGGTCCTTCCAAACCCTCCCTTGTTGCAGCTATGGCAAACTCTTTATTCTCCGAGTTTCCACCAAGTTCTTCTGATTTAATGTTGAAATCATCTAAAAATTAGATTTGAAATGATTCAAAAAAATATTAGTTTCATTTTAAGGATTGAAATTTTTGTGAAATGTAAAAAAACAAACAATCAAATCTTCATTTTAAATCATACACTCTGTGATGACATAGGTTCAGATCAGTGGCAGTGATTTCTTTTCAACATGGGGGGGAGGGAACCCAGACAGTGGTGCAGCCAGCCATATAGGCTTGATATATGGCTTTATTTCTGAGGGAGGTGGGGGGGGAGATGATATTTGTCCTTCCTTCACCAAAATTACTAAGAGCACTACCTATAATTCAGCTCTATATTTCTTTCAAGTCTGGAGCAAGTTTTAACAAGTTGTTGTTTAAGCAGGGCAGAAAAATCAAACCTTTTTGTCCGGGCTTATTAGCGAATAATATAGAAGTGGATGTCAGGTAGTCAAATAATTTTCAGGTAAAATTCTTTGCTACTTCTTTACATACCATGTTTGAACACATACTTGACTTACTTCTAGTAAGCAGTCCACCAAACGTTCCTAAATTTCGTGAGACAACTGACAATAATTTTTTAAGAATATCTATGTATTTCATAACCATAAAAATTTATTTAGTCTCATATATACACAAATCGTAGTATATATTAACAGCCTGCAATGTAACTTTATTAATAAAGTAATATGTGGCAGAGTATTGCAAAGAGTCAAAGGTCTTCAAAGGTGTACTTTTCATAGTGTACTGTATCATCAGGTCCCTCGCGCTCTTCTGCCCCCACACCCAACCTTTACTGTCCTGAGCACTCTATATTTACCATTTTTGCTTTCTAATGAAGCATGTTCTGGAAGAGCTACCACTGTAAATGTTTTGCAATCACTGTATGATTCCATTCTTCCAAGATACTAGCTGAAAAAAGAAAAAAAAAAATTACCAAAATATTAAGTGAGTTTGTGCCTTTCATAATTATGAAGTGAAGATCACTTTATAGAAAGCAATGAGATGAAAATGCACAGCCAAACCCAAAATCCTTGTTTATCAACATATACAGTCCATAAACATGTATGTCAGAAGCAAATTTAAAAAAAAAAAAAAATAATTATGATGATTGATAGTGAAAGAAAGACAATTAATTTATTGCAATAAGTGACAATGCAACGACTTCTGAGATAAACTGTGCCTGGTTCACTTTAGGAAGAACAACTCGAAAAATAGCAAAGCTACTACATGGCACTTAGGGGATTTCCTGAGCGTACTTTGCAATTCATTCCATTTTGTTGTTATGAGGTATAGTCGATTTATTCAGCCCAGTACATGCTAGAAAGGTCACTAATAAATTGTAAAAGGCTATTCTGGAGGTCGGACATCCGGGAATGTTGTGGTGCATGGCGACGTAACAATGCTTCTTTGATGATCTCATACTTCAGTCAAAGGGGAAAACAAACAGTTAGTTATCATTGCAGTCAACTGAAGAAAAACCTATTTTTTGCCATTTTTTAACAAATACTGGAAAGAATGTATTTTTCTTTACAAATGTTGTGTATTAGATAATAGCTTCCAACACATATGAGTACCATTAATTTTCGCTGACTGGCTAAGGCGACACAAGTATTCATAACAAATATCCCATTGACTGTAATGATAACTATTCCCCTCCAACTTAGCAAAACCGTACTGAGCCCGTACACGGTTACGTCTCTCCGACCTCGAGAATGGGAGAACCAAGCTTTCATCAGTTTTTAGCAAATTAAAATTATTAGTCGGAGAAATATCTGGCACTCAATTATTTTGAAAATCTTTTGGCCAACTGGGCCTATAACCCAATTCTTTTGAAAATCAGCAAGCAATAAGCTACGGTTGTGACATACAAATTATTTTGTGGCAAAATCAAACTTACGACAAAGTTTATCATTGGAGTCAATAGCGCATTATACTATTTTGGATCTGATTTCAACTTGACTCTTAAAAAGAAATTGCATAAATTCTTTAATTTGTTTTAACTCTGCATTGACATTAAAATGATTTAAAATAATGTGAACTTTGAGGTCTTCGTTGTTGTAGAAATTCTTTCAAACTGGGCAAAATACTGCCCAGTGTTTGGTCAAAAACTCTTGATTGGGATGGAAATGTGGTTTTATCACAAAACCAGTGAAGGCCAGATTGTATAGTTTGCTTCTAGTGCGGCAGATCTTCCGAGCATGATTTTGGTGCACAGTTGTAATTCTAGGCTAACTTTTTATTCTAGATGCACATCTTTCAATAAATTAGTTTTCTTTGTTAAAAAGTTAAGAAAAGTCAAGTTATGGATAGCCTAAATACAGGAAATTTCTTCATACTGCAACATCAGCTTTTTCTGAAATATTCTTGTTTTATTTCCACTATCATTGTATCAAATAGATGATTAGTGACGATCATATTATAGTCATTGGCACACATTTTGTAGATCTTGGAGCTTATTTTCTAGACATTGATGTTTAATGGCACTGCGACAGTCAGAGTCAAATGTTCCAAGAGGGTGTTAATAAATAATGGTGTAAGAGTAAGGATAGTGAGGAGATGGAAGGAATGTAAGTGAGATAAATGGGAAAAGCTGAATGTGGGAGAAAGGTTTAGATAAAAAGAGAGGGGTGTAAGGTTAGGTGTAGAAGGGGAGGAGATTATATGTAGTGGAAGAGGTTATTGTTGCGGAAGAAGTTGATGATGTTTGAGGAAGAAGTGTTTTCGAATAGGTCCGAGATTGAGGGGAGTTGAGGAGAGAAGAGATCTGGAGTTCTGGTATTTTTTGAGTCCAAAATTTCATATTCCTCGCACACTTAGCATAGCATAGCAAGGTTTAACGTCCCAAAAGCATCCAGTGCTGCACATTTTATCAAGACGGCCACAGCCTTCAATAACCAGTTGTGAACTCACTGCTTGGACACCTACTGGGGTTGAGGACCCACCACTTTGCAACCTTTGCTGTCTGGAGGCATTGTGACAAGTCTCAATCATATTGTTAAGATTATCAGAAAAATATACATGTGTTGAATGCAGATATCCCTTTTTTTTAAATTACTGAAGGATGAACAATTATACCCATTTGGCCCAACCTGTAAATTGTAATCATTTAGGCTAGGCCTAACATTACAATACATGTAGGGCCTATTCCTAAGAGACCTCTTCAAGTTCAATCAACTTCAAACTTCAAGTAGAAATCTAATAGACAACACACCATTGCTATAACCTCCTACTGTACAGTGTTTACAAAAGAACATGAAAATTAACACAGAGTCTGATGCCTTGCAACTTTTGCACGTTAACATGTACAGACATAAACGAGAAGAAACTTATTTCAACTTACCTTTTGGTAGATTTCCCAAATTCTTTGTATAAACGGGTAAAAATGGTCAATTCTATGTTAGAAATTCAGCGTCTTGCGCACATGATAATAGCATTGCAACCTATGTTGCAAACGTGCACGTACAACTTAAAAAAGGGAGGGGCCAAAGCGGACGTAGATACACCAAAAAAATCACACTGCACGTTCGTTACAAGACTCAACAATTGCTTTGTTAAACACTTTTATAATTCCTGGAATTGGACTTCAGTACCTCAACACCCTTATTCTTTGCTATAGGCTAATAAATAGGCTTACCCGATAGTCACAATGTGCAAAACACATTCAAGTTTCAGAACTGAATTTCAGGATATGATATGAAAGGCTTCATATCGAAAATCACTTTGCTTTAAAATTTTGGACATTTTTTTTTGGAAAACGCACGTTGAAGCCCGTTGAATTTAACTGGCTGTGTGTACATGGAATATGTGTGTAATCGTTTATACTCTAAGCTATTAATCAGAGATTCAGAGCGAAGGAGTTCGAGTAGGCCTATGAAGATTCGTAGTAGTAGAAACCATAGGGTACTAGGCCTTCCAGATTTTATTCCCGGCATACAAGCTGGACTTTTGTCCATTTGTGAGAATAAAAAGTACATTACATAGCAAAATTACGGGCTAAGAAGGGTTAGTCACCCCATAAAAAGCCCAAACTAACACCACCACCACAAAAAAAAATCAAAGACGCCCAGAGTTAGTAAAGAACTTATCAATGTTGACCTTGATATTGTGAACAGAATTGGAGCTAAATACCCACTCAGTTCAATAGTTCACCAAGTGTGATATTTCAGTGGGAGAGGACACGGTACAGCTATATAATACAGGTTCACTTTTAAGTATAGACTTGGCTGCCGGCAATGAAGTCACTCTATTGACACTATTATCATCAGACATAAATATATGCATTGTTCTTTAATAAACATTAGTAGACCACGCTGCCAGGCCAAGAATATGCCATAATTTTTATTAAGCAGCATATGTAAGTCCTTCCGACATGAATATGCATCATTCATATTTTAATTAAGATGGCTTTAATTAAGAAGGCTTGGTGTATCTAGGAAGGCTTTAATTAAGTAGGCCTACAATCCATGCGACTTCGCTGGCGGACGGGGAATAATCTGAATAGTGTTTTGGAGCCAATTTGATTCCACATGACTTACAATTCTTTAATAATTGATAAGATTAAACCATTCACGTCAGAAGTTCGCAAGACGGGGTATTTTTTGAGAGTGAACTCGCATTCTATAGTTACTCCAAGGACAGTTGTACAATGTACAGTAACTTGTGTAAGTAAGTGCTAGGGCCATACAAATTACTGAATTATTAACACATTGGCAAATTCGTGGAACTAGTCTATAGTACAATTACGCAGTAAAGTGAAGGCACTCATTCTGCAGAAAGACGAACTAAAAGAGGCAATGAAATGTGAACAACTTACACGATATAAGTATTGTATGATGGACTAGGTATTTGGAAGAAATCTTTGTATGAAAAAAAGCAAAAGCAATGTCGTGACCGTTACACTTTCAAAGTTTTTTTCCAAAACTCAACCAGAAACTTCAAACGTTGTCGGGACTATTTGTATGGCAGCCTCTCGATCGCGACATCCGGGATATGTTGTGGTGAACGGCGACGTAACATTGGTTTTTTGACTATCTCAAAACTGCAAAACAGCCAGTTATCATTGCAGTCAATGGGAGAAAAACATAAAATTATATAAATATATGTTTTTGTCATTTTTCAAGAAATACTAGACAGAATTAATTTTCCTTCAATCATGATGTGTATAGTTTCCAACATAAGTTCCATTATTTTCGCTGACTAGATGAGGCGACACAAAGTATTCAACGAAAATAAAATGGACCAGCAGTACAACATTAACATCCCTAGTAAAACATAAAGAAAAATTCCATTAACTATAATGATAAAGTTTCCCCTGTTGCCTATTTGACAAATTGTACTCGTACACGGTTACATCAGGGAGTGTCTTAACAACTCCTTGGTTACATCGACTCCGACCACGAGAATAAACAATAATAAAACAGCTATTCGTAAGGCCGGACAGCAATTTTTCAGGTAGGGCTAAAGCGCTAAAGCAAGTCAAATCCGAGATCCAAGGTGCCAAAGCGCGTATCAAGCTGCTGAGTCGGGAATAGAATTTAGTCCCAACTCTGTCACAGGTTGCGCTTTTGGTTGGCCCTCATTGGTGCATGGTGGGTCCCATCTGCCCCCTACCCCATTTAACTTTTAGATCTACCCCTAGAGTACATATATAAAATAATAAATCTATCTTATATGCAGAAATATGACAATTATAGGCACAAATTTACAATAAAAATGGCAAAAAATTCCTCATTGACTTAACACGGATTATTTTCGGAAAACATATTAAATCCCAGCTCCGTCACAGGTTGCGCTTTTGGTTGGCCCTTATTGGTGCATGGTGGGTCCCATCTGTCCCCTACCCCGTTTAACTTTTAGACCTATCCCTAGAGTACAAATATACATTAATAAATCTATCTTATATGCAGATATATGACATGTCAACAACACCACAGTATGATGAAATGATAACTGAGCCCCCAAATCCAATTAACCTTTATTCTCATAACAACGCAACAGTAACACAAGTCTAATAAAAGAAAAACTGTACCAGATGGTGACTGTGCAAACAACATTAACAAGAGCAGAAAACCAAACAATCAAATTGAGCGGAACTCAAATTCGGGGTGATTAACCCATTTAGGTTTAAGTCAGAATGAAAGACAAATTTTAATCAAAAAGACGTGGTTAAATGACTTACGAATAAATGCAGGGCAAACTCTTTTAAAGGAAAAATACCCAGCAGTCGTTGGAGTATTACAAAATACTCTTTTAATATCCGCGTCTGCTTCAAACCTGAATCAGGTGAATTTGTTCAGGTGGTCAATTTGACAAAAACTCATTGGGTCGTTTTAACTTACATTATGGTGCAGCATCCAGGTGTAAAGATATTTGATAGCAAATTTCCACCTAGGTTTTCCTATCCTATTGATATGGTTAAAGCTGCAGCATTTCTATTACAAACCAATGATCCACATATTTGTTAACACAGCAAAGGGATGGGTCATCCTGTGAAGTTTTCGCGCTTGCTTCCGATCTTTGCGTGGATTTTAACCCCGTAAAGCTTACTTTCGATAAAAATAACTCTCAAGTGATTGAAAGGTGACAAGACATCGTTCAAGACTTCGCACAGAAGCACTTTTCTGCAGATGTAGGCAGCCGGATGATGGTAACAGAATGGCACAATGCCAAACTTGTGAGGAGCGGTTTCACGGGGCGTGTATATGGTAGCAGATACAAAAG
This sequence comes from Chiridota heheva, assembly GCA_020152595.1. Classification (NCBI taxonomy): domain Eukaryota; kingdom Metazoa; phylum Echinodermata; class Holothuroidea; order Apodida; family Chiridotidae; genus Chiridota; species Chiridota heheva. The sequence continues at coordinate 376,019 of JAIGNY010002569.1, forward strand.
GGAGATTATTATTGTTCTCATTGTCGAAAAAGATGGATTAAAAAGGAATTAAGTAGAAGCAAGCGCGAAAAGAATGGACTCATAGAATAGACTTAGTGGAACCAAATTACATTAACACTGTACGCATTTATCAACCAGGTTGCAATGAAGAATTCTTTTCCTCCCGGTAGTGAAAAGCTTTTGGTATTATAAAGACTTCCAGAGCATTTGGATTCGAATATTAAAGGATAAGTTTAGTGGTCAAGCATGTCCATCTTATATGAAAGAGGACTTTCAAAGAAACAAAATGGTGAAGAATGCATTGCAAAATCTTATTCCGTTAGGGAGATGTTTAAGTTTAAAGTTTGGTATCATTTGTATATAAACGACTGAAACCAGGCTAGTTGTGATGTCATAGCCTCAGATTCCTTAAAGTCTATGTTATCCTATCATATTTTGTCCTGTGATTTTGTGGCTTATAAACCATGGGATATGTCAAAAAAAGTAGTAAAACTGAATCTAGGAAGCGTATTCATAATATACTGCACAGAGTTTAAAGGAAAATTATCTAAATAGTGAAAAAAATTAATACAATTTCTCTAAAATAAATAAAGATGTTGAGGAATCTGAGGCTGTGACATCACAACTAGTCTGATTTCAGTCGTTTCTTTAGAAATGGTACCAAACTTTAAATTTGAATGACGGCCAACCAACTCAAATTAAATGATGAAAAAACAGAGTTCATAGTAATCACTTCTCCCTCTTCTAGTGACCATGTGAAACGTTTTCTCCCCCAGTATAGTTGTAGGGAATAAGGTAATTCTACCGTCTGTGAAAGTTAAGCATTAGGAGTCATTTTTTTATTTTAATATGTCAATGGCCCATCATGTAAACAAAGTTGTAAAGTCGGCTTATTTTCATTTACGCTCGATTTCGAAAAAAAGGCACTATCTTAATGATGTTACATGTGACAAACTCATGGTATCTCTTGTTTTATCGCAGTTAGACTATGCAAATTCCCTTCTGGCTGGCATTCCTGGTGGTACATTCATTCGGAATGACATTGTGTAGGCCCTTATTCTTTTTTGTAAGCGTTGCTTTACCGTCAGACATTATACATGCACCAAGTCTCAACTATTTCAAAGCTAAACTTACTAACACTTGTAATTTGTATTGCTAACTAGTTTTTTTTGTGTGTTTTGTTATGTTTTTATTATTTCTAATTCATACTTGTTACGGCGTTTGGTTGGCGTTCATGTCCTCTTGAAGGACTTTTGTCGACTTGACCGATTTAGATTGAATCAGATTGAGTACACTTCAACTTGTTCAAAACAGGGCTGCCAGGACTCCTTTAACTCACCTCGCCGTGCCCATATCACCCCTATCTGACAGAATTTACATTGGCTCCCTGTATAGTATGTAGGATTAAATCAAAAGTGTTATGTTTTATCTTTAAGTGTCGGATAGGCAATGCACCTCATTATCTTATTGATTTGGTTTCCCTTTATTGTCCCAGTCGTTCCCTTCGTTCTGCGTCAGCAAATTTATTGACTGTCCCTCGTGTTAAGATAAGGTTTGGTGAGATAATGTTTGCTTATGCTAGGCCAGTTCTATGGAATTCCCTGTCCTATCATGTCAAGGGGAGCCCAAATAATAATTTATTTAAGAAGTCAGTAAAGACATTATTTTTTCGTAGTGCTTTCAATTTGTGTAATTAGGCTGTCATTAATCTATTTGCTTAGGAATTTACCCTGTTATGTTATTATGTTAAGTGTAACTATAGTTAGCATTGTAAAGCGCATTGAAACTTTGTTGTGATTGTGCGCTATATAAGTATACATATTATTATAATTATTATCTCCTCAACGGAATAAGATTTTTGAATTCTTTCTTCACCATTTTTTTTTTTTTTTAAGCCCTCTTCCATATAAAATATTCTTGCTTGACCCCTGAACTAATCCGTTAAGAGGTTCACACATTCTCGTGTAAAATCGTTTGATTTTTTTTATATTTATGGTCGAGCACACCAGTCACAGATTTCGTTATACGAAACTCTAACTGAGGCTAATTCACGAAATGGCCCACGCGAAGGTAGCAATGGATGGACAACCATCCAGTACCCATAACGATAATTGCAACAACACAAAATGGTAAAAGAATAATCAATGTGATGAACCAAAATTTCAGATAAAGACCTTTTGAATCATACTATAAAACATATTTTGTGTGCGTTTATAAAGGGTCATTTTAGGTAATTATTTACTATAAGCGCTCAGTTACTTACGATTGAAATTAACGTCATAAGAATCATTTTAATAATTCATATATCATATACTGTACATTATATGTAAAAAAAAAGGATATTCGAGTCCAAATGTTCTGAGTGCATTTTTGAATAAAAAATATATTATAAATCTGCAAGGTACCACTTGTTAATGTCTGAAAAGTTGTGACATCAATTCCTATGTGGTAAATCTTTACAATATAAAGAGGTAAATTTGTTATTATGAAGAACACGAAACCCCAAACTTATATCTTGAATATCTTTCAAGTATGATGGAATCAGTTACGGTACTCATTTTCTTCATATGCTAAGTTTTCTTTCAAATTTTGTTTTAATTCAATTCATTCTGTCAATATAGTACAAGTTTTGATAAATTATGTACTAACGTATTACTTACAATTGCCTTGTACCACAATTAAATGTGATATGTGTGGATACTATTGCCAGATTACGAAGAACCTTCATCAAATTTTGTCTAAATATATGAGAATCGGAATTATGACAATTCACAATGGTGTTTGAAATGTTAAATCATCTGCAGGAAGTTCAACTGTGCGGTTATGTAATATTCATTAATAGGCAAGAGATTTTACGCAAAAAAGACGCTAGTATTATTCATAGCAATAAGGAATGTTTATATGTATTTTAGTCGAAGACGTTTACCCTAAGAAATATGACTATAGATCTGTAGATCATCCTTAGGTATTATATCAGCATCTTCATATTGTATGCGAAAGCTATCTGTAGCAATGTTTTTGTTTCTTTGCTGTCATCAAAATTGACAGATATGGATATATATTTCGCCAGTCAGGGGGGGGGAGGAAAGGGGGAGGAAAGGGGAGGGGGGGGAGGGGAGGGGAGGGGAGGGGGGGGGGGAGGGGAGGGGGAGGGGAGGGGAGGGGGAGGGGAGGGGGGGGGAGGGGAGGGGAGGGTTAAGGCTTAAAGACTGTTCTTCTTTTTTTTTTTAAATGCCCTATTTATACGAGGGACCTTTTGTAGGGCATGGTACAAAGTGTTAGAAGTTACTTTACTATTAGTGCTGCAACAATATTGCCCGTGGGTAAACCCTACGGGCCCGAGCAAAAATCGACATTTGGGCCCGAACAATGCCACTGTGATATGTTTGTTATGGGGCCCGACCACATGTATTTCACACGGGCCCCAGACTCTAGTTGCGTCATTGAGTACTTTATTTCTGCCATTGTAGATTTACATTGTTGAAAATTACGCCTATGTCTTTAAGTTACTACACAGCATATATATGAATCTGTACATTATTTCATGTGGAAAATGTATAAACTAAGAGAGAGATGTGTAATAGTATATAAATCAATGGAATTGCTGTACAGCACATGTATGTTTATCGACATACATTTGTAAGTGTTCAACGCCTTTGGTCAGTGTTTGACAATTTCTTTCAATTTCAATTTCTTCCTCGTACATACTTACTTATTCACGTTTTCATTTCAGTTTCATTCTGTCTTGTCTTTGAATCATTGATACAATCTGTCTGTACAATGTGGTACGGGGCTCAAGACACGAACCATACATTAATGATAGACAATGAAAACGCAACTTCTTTGACGGGGCTGCACAGTACTGTGTTAAATCAACAGCAAGAAACATTTATTTTATAAATTGTGATATTCTTTAAAAAAAGGTTTTAGATTTATATCTGTTCTTTAGAGGAATATCTCAAAGTCATCATGGGGAAGGGGTCACAAGGCCCCACCGCCGATGGGGGACAAGAAAAACGCAAGTTGTGACGGACCTGGGGGCTTTATATAATGCCCAAAGGGTAAGAGGCATGGACTTGTTATTGATTTTCCGGAGGAAAATGAAGGTTTTAAGTCAATGGAGACATTTTTGTCATTTTGGGTGTATATTTTCGTCCATAATTTTCAAATATCTACATCCGATTTATTAATGCATATATGTTCTTTAGAGGTATATCTAAAAGTCAACTGGGTTAAGGAGCAGATGGCACCCAGCATTATGTGGGACAATGAAAACGCAACATGTGACGAAACTGAGAGTACATCTAAAAAATCAATGGGCAGAGGCCTCGCGAAGGGTGTGGGGTGTCACACATACCCTTCAATATTTGAGAATGAGGAAAAATTTAGGAAAAATGATATAAACATTTGAGCAACACATGTAGATTATTGAAAGAGCTGTAGCGTAGCGCTCCTTTTTTTTTTTCCAGTGAGCAATGATGATTTATTCCCGAGTCGTTTATTTCAATTATTTTGAGCCAACACCTGAATTTTCCCGATCTTCCGCAAAATATCATCAAACTTCCCGAAGTTTCCAAATCATGGTCCTTATACATCCTAATTTTCCGAATCCGTATCTAAAATTTTCCGAATCAGTTCATAAAATTTTCAGATTCTTCTAAATCGTATTTTTTTTTTTTTTATGTTTCCGAACCAGATTCGGAAATTTGAAGTCATGATATTAAATTTTTAGATCATACCGAAAGATGTTCGAACTTCTCGACTTTTCGAATCACTGCATGGTCTTAAAATACCCGATTTTGCCAATTCTGTGAGTAAGTTTTTCCGAATCAAGTACTAAATTTTTCGATTTGACTAAATCAAGTTCTTAATTTCTCCTAAATCAGATTCAGAAAATTTTTTGATTTTTTCAAGTCATGATATCAAATTTATCGACTATTCAGCTATTCCGAAATATGTCAGTTATTAATAAAACTTTCGTAAAATTAATGTAAATTTTTCAAAGCAATCTACATAATTTAAAAAAAAAAATTGATTAGTTGTTAAATAATTTGTAAAATTTCTCAATAAAATATACCAATTTTTTGGAGGTTTATTTGCTACAAATTGCAGACACATCTTTAAAAGTTGGTCAAACATCGACTATTTTAGGCTTTAATACTCGGAAAATTCTGGTAAATATACCTGTTTTCTAAAATTCACTGACTTTGTTCCACTGGGGCACAGTAACTTTAAGAACTACATCGGGGGTACGGTATATTTGGTCATAATAGCTTTAGCAACAACGCACATATACGTGTGCAGCAAGAAATTTAAAGAACCATTTTTCTCACATCGATCGATATTGCTGATAAATTTTTGGAGAAAAGAAATGCCGAGGTGATAATTATAGGTAAGACTAATCACCCGTGGCCAGCGTGGGTCGTATCCCCTCTCTCAGTGGCGTAGGAAGTGGGGGAGGTGGGGGCAGTGGATAGTTGCATTTGACGGGGTTTGCTTTCCAGTCAAGTCATCTATTTCCCGGTCGAACGCCGCAAAATTTATTTTTTTCATATCTTAATAATAACATTAGTAAACTTATCGTCGTCATTGAAACAGTCATTAGTAAACATATCGTCAAATTCTTCGTACAGAAGGGGAAATTATTTTCTACTGATCTGACTGTCTGACCATACTTAGGTATGAATATCGATCCACCAAATTTGGTTTAAAATTGTCCAGATTTGGTTTAAAATAGTCTATATGGTTAGAAATGGCCCAAATTTGGAAAAAAAGGGCTGAAATTTGGTTGAAAGTGGTCACATTTGGTTAAGATGGTCCAAATTTGCTTTAAAATGATCAAAATTTGGTGAAAAATTGCCAAAGGTAACAATCGCCCTAAATTTGATTTGGATTTCCCAAATTTAAATAAAAGCTGCCCAAAAGGGGTTGCCCAAAATTTGAAAAAAATTGCCCAAATTTGGTTAAAAATAGCTCAAATTGATTATAATTTTTTTTGCTTATTATTAAATCGCCCAAGTTAGGTCAGAAAAGGGCCCAAAATTGGTATAATTTGCTTAAAACTCGCCCAAATTTGGAACAAAAAGCGCCTGATCGCCCAAGTTGTGTTAAAAATTGACCGATTCATAAGTATACCATAAGCTATCAATAACCTTTCGGGTAATTTTGACCTTGATCACTTCATCAGGTAATAATTTGCTCTACACTCCCAACTATAAAGTTGCTTCGCGACGCTTCTGAACGGAGGCAAGCAGGAAAGACTTTTGCTTCCCCCACCCCCCACACACACTGAGAGAGATCCCTACATATGCGCCTGCCCTCTCTTGCGAAGGTCTGTTCCCCCTTGCGTGAAGTTAAACGAAATAATAATAATGAAAAGGCTTCTGGAGACTAGGCCAGTGTCTGTGCCCCTCCCTAGTAAAGTTTTGGCAATGCATGACGTTTCCAATCGGGGGTGAGTGGGAAACTAAATTGCCACCCTCCCCGGCAGAAATTCCTAAGTAAACTATGAAGTGAAAATATTCTACAAGTAGGACAATTTTATACATATTCGGAAAAGTAATGCATTTCTTGTTGAAAAAAAGTTATCCGGTGTTGGGAACTAAATTCCAAGTTGTGTGGGGACTTAAATTCCAAGTTGTGTGGAAGCCCCATTTAGCCTAATTGTTTGTAATGCGAATGATTCTTTGATGTCAATTTCCCCCTCCCCTAGCGGTGGCAGACCTAGAGGGGAGTTTCCAACATTTTTCATTACTCCAATAATAACCAGAAGCCCCTCCTTGTAAATTTTCTTCAATTTTTGGTTTAATTCCAAGCTTTGTGTGGGGCTTAAATCCAACAGGGATCCTTTCTATAAAATGAAATAGAAAATCCTCGATTCCAAGCTATATGCCCATGATCTATAGATGTGCCCTATTGTTTTTGGTGGTGATGTTATGCATATTAATGAGTAGGTGTGGCTAACAATCTTGAAATGCTCATCTTGAAAGGAAGCAGGGGCTTAATTCCAAGCTTGGTGCGGGGCTTAATTCCAAGCTCGGTGCGGGGCTTAAATATAAGCTTGGTGCGGGGGCTTAATTCCAAGTTGTGTGGGATTAAATTCCAAGTTGTGTGGGGACTTAAATCCAAGTTGTGTGGGGGCTTAATTCCAAGTTGTGTGGGGACTAAATTCCAACTTGTGTGGGGACTTAAATTCCAAGTTGTGTGGGGATTTAATTCCAAGTTGTGTGGAGACTAAATTCCAAGTTGTGTGGGGACTTAAACTCCAAGTTGTGTGGGAGCACCATTTAGGCCTTATTGTTTGTAGTGCGAATGATTCTTTGATGTCAACTTCTCCCTCCCCTAGCAGAGGCAGATCTACAGGGGAGTTTCCAACATTTTCCATTACTCCAATAATAACCAGAAGCCCCTCCTTGTAAATTTCCTTTAATTTGATGAAAATCTTTTTCAATCTTTGGAAAATTTCCTTAATTCTTGTGCAATTTTTGGAAAATTTCCATTATTTTGAGGCAATTCTTTGAATTTCAGTACATTTTTAAATTTTGGAGTTATTTTCTTTAAAGTTTAAAATATCTCTTTTGATGTTTAGGAAACTTTGATTTTCGTGCAATTTCTTTCATTTTCTTTAAGAATTTTTGGCCCTTAGACCCCTTCAACCCAACACTCCCATTTTCTCAAAATCAGGGGTAATCCACACCATTCAACCAGAAACTCTTCACACTTCATTGACTAGCATCCAGCTATTGTTACACCATACACAACACAGGGGTAATCTATACCTTCTTATCTGATAACATCTTCATAGTCTATTCACAATTCACTTGTTAGCAACCAGCTACTGTTACACTGTACACAATAGGTCATTCATCTTAAGTAGCTTGCTACATAACTGCTGTTCAGTGATACCAATCAGAATAGTCCTTGGCAGAGCCTAAATAAAAATATACATTATATGCTTGGGAGGACTTTTGGCAAAACCCATGAATGATTGATGGACCATTCTTCATAAGGATGGTTATTTCATCATGTTAGGGCAATTTTTCTTAGATTTTTGGTAAAATTTCATCAATTATCGTGAAACTATACCAATTTTTACTAACATTTCCAATGATTTTGCCAAATTTTCCTTCAATTTTGTGTGAATAATTTTCCAACTTTTCCAATCGAAAGAAAACATGCAATAGGGAAGGTGAAAACCTTTCAGGGAGTACGTTTTCCCTGCTACCCACTTATAAGACCTGCACCATTGTACCAATATGTTTCATTAATCATGACAAAACTCCTCAGAAGACACTTCTTTTGGCTTGGTCCCCCTGATATTCTATCCTGGCTCCGCCCCTCGTTCTGGGGGTTGGAACCCCTCCGAAAAAGTCCCAACAATTTTCATTACTTCATTAACAATCAGAACCCCTCCTTGTGACTCTTCTAGATCCGCCCCTGCCTAGTTGTGGGAATGAATCTTTGATTGGTAGGTGCTAAAGCACTATAAATATTTGTGTTTAAACTGAAAAGTGTTTACATTAAGTTTTGAAATATAGATAGATAAATTGGGTATTTTACATCCAGTCTTCAACAGTTTAGATTATATAATCCACCTGTGAAAAACTGATGGATTTGGAATTGCACCAGGGACATCTAACTTGGCAATGTCATGATATGATCCCTAGACCTAAGTATTTGTTTCTTTTAACCTTTTAGATAATTATACAGAGTCACTAAGGATGACCAGCACGAGAAACATAACTTGCAACTGTTGTGATTGTTTAGCATTGAGAAGAAATGCACTTCAAATACAATTCAAAGGTGAGTTTGCCACTGTCTATCAATTCATCTAGTCTTTGTCCTGTGAGAACAATAATGCTATTACAGACAATAAACAAAGGAACTTAGGTTTATGAAAGGGTAGTAATTCACAACAGTATAAAACATATTATTTTAATAGAAATTTACAGGTTGTGGGTGGAGTCAAGATATACATTTTTTATTTCAATTAATTGAATTAATTATATATAACATTTTAACAACATAAGTATGTGTACACTATCTAACGACATAAGCATGCCAAAAACAAAAGCAAAACTGGCATGAATTTGTAAAGATTTAAAAAGTTCAAGATTTTTCCACTAAGCCCCACCCAATCATTAATATGCCAGAGATCGATACCAAAAACAATAGGGACTATCTTTGAGTCATGATTAATCAATGTGCCAAATTTGACATGCCACTGATGTACACTTCACAAGATACCGTGTTTACAAGCTGTTTTCAGTAAAACCACATTATGACCCGCCCACAATTCATATAAATGATTTTTAATTTTTTTTTTTACAAAATGGGCATCTACACCAACATTAACACCTTATTTATGCACAAGAAGATGCAAAACAGATATATGGTTATCAAAATATAAGCATTTAAATATTTAAAGAGGTCGGAGATGAAGAAACTGAGTAGAGAGCAGACGGGTGTCGGACTCGAAATCATTGAGATTACCACTAGAGATTACTTGTGAACATCAAAATAAACTGAAATATCTGAATCAAGCTTGTTTTTCGGCTATTTATTGCGTTGCCCCAAGTTATACACAACAATACGACAAGTTTTGTAAATAATAAAAACTATTAGATTCCATGTTTGAATTAGATGTGTGCCACACTCTTGTCTTAGCTAACCAATTTACTAAATTTGTGGTCGATAGTTTTTTCTTTTATTTAAAGAAAGTCAAAGAAAATTCATACATTTCTCATGTTGAAGTTGTAGTGACTAGGAATTGATAAAGTGAAAATAATTGTAGAAAGTCCATACACAAATTGAAAAGGAATTTCTTCTTAAGATGAAAATTGTTGTCAAACGATTTACCACAGATTATAGAAAATCTCATTAGGTATAGTGATCTTTACTTTATTTTCATGGTAAATCGTTAGGTGGCGCTGGTTCCGTGAAATAATGCAGCTTTTATATTAACTTCCAGTAGCCAAAGTTTCACATTGTCTCTTATCGACGAACAGAAACTTTCATAACACAGTAAAACACTATCCACATACATCAAAAAGCCCCTCAATCTTCAGCAAAAAACGCTTGCGTTTGCCACACATTTTTTCAGACAATCTTGAACAAAACTCGTTGGGACACCCTCGTTCCCCCGTTCAGTGTTAATGAAACAGGTGGAAAATGTTGATGATTGCTTTCCATGTATCTGCAATTCCTAGTGAAACATTTTGACAACATTGAAAGGGGGACCAGGGATGGGGGAGGGGGAGAGGGGAAGGGGTGGGGAAGGGGTTACCTGAAAAATAGCTGCACATGAAAATTCGAAATAAGATGCAATCTTCCCGGTAAGTGTCCCAACAGTTTTGTCCAAGATTGTAGCTAAAAAGATAAGCACAATATTTAATTGAAAGCATTTTTTAACCACTCTGCATCAGATCTTGAGTTGACTTGATTGTGACTTATGAAGAAATCGACCTAGATAAGGAATTATAATTTGCATGAAAAATCTTTTACAATAGGAATAGTACCAACTCGCTTCTTTTGGTAAATATAATATTTCATGTGGAAAATGAGAAAATTATAAGGGTAATTCAGGTAGGAACTTGAAACCAGGAAAAAATCTTCCTTTGACAAAATAAACTGACTGCCTAAGACTGCAAACTCCACGTCTAAATAAACTTTGAAATTATGTCGCACTTCTAAAACAAATGCTCCAAGGTTTCCTTGTTAACATTACAAAAAGAACATAAGGAATTACTGATAAGCTGCATCTTGAAAAGGAGGTAATTTGCTCCTATTATTCTGTGTATAAAGCGATAGTTGAAGTACATAGTTTTACTGTCCCGCAGCAAACAGAAAGGAATTTGAAAAAATAGACACCATTGTGAGTCTGTAATTGTAAAAAAGTTGTTCCATTTTAATATGCAAATTGGTGCTATAGAATTTTTCTCAACAAGATTCTTGTGAATAGATCAGGAGGACGAGAGAGTGCAATTAATAATAGAATGGAGATGATGCTCATTTGAATTGGGAAGCCAACAGCAACATTAATGCTGACAGTCCTATTCTTTACAACAGCCGTTACAATACCGTAGTAAATAGTAAACATACAATTACGGATGCCAAACTTGTTAAAACGAGTTGAAAGAAAATGGACAGTCGCTAGCATCAAGAAAATGTTTAACACCTGTAATACCTTTCTCAAACCATGACTTTTTTAAATTTAGCCAATTAACAATTTTAATGTTTGTTTGTTTGTTTGTTTGATGAGGGCTTAACGGCACCACAACAACGAAGGTCAAATTGTGCCTGAGAGGTTAGATCATTCTAGAGGTAGGAAAGGAAGGAAAGGAAACAGGGGGAAAATGAGAGAAATTCAGGAACAAAAGGTCAGAAAGCTGTGATCGAGAGGGGAGGTGCATGGTTGAAATAAAAACAAAGTAGAGAGGGGGTGGAAGAGGAGAATTAAATATGGTTGTAGAGGGAGGCATGATTTTAATGTGGAATTATTCCAAACAATTTGGTCCTGGACGTTTGACACCGAATCATTATAAGAATACCTAGACCAAGCATGACATACATTATTAATGAATTAATTTGGAGTGGGAATATCAGTAAACTTGAAATTGCATTTAAAAAGAAACTCTTTACCAAATTAATATAAATAGTGATCAAAGAACAACTTTCAATAACTATTTGAATGCACAGCATATCTCTTGACCCAAGTACATTCTAAACTGGGAACATTGCAATAGCTCTTGAGCCACCCTGATTAATATCATTAATAAGAACTTTGCATTTTATTTTTTTATCTGGTTTCCCTCCCCAAATAAATGTAAAAATCACAATTTTCAATTGCTTAATAACATGATGTGGGAGATCGGGAAGAACTTGAAATAAAAATACCAGTTGGGAAATAGCAAGGGATTTCACAATAGTAATTCTACCAATTGAAGTCAGGTCACGCTGGGACCAAGTGTAAAGTAATTTTTTTAAACAAGATAATTTGGAGGTGTAATTTAATCTGAACAATTTGTCATTATCCTTAGTAAACGTAACCCCCCAAACTGAAACAGGACCTAAAGTCTATTTCATACCACAAAAAATAGGAAAACTTGCCCGAGAGAAAGTACCAAGAGGAAAAAATAATAGATTTGCTAACATTCAATTTTAAACCTGACGACTTCTCAAACAACTGGAAAACACTGACAGTTGCTGCGAGAGAGCCAAAAGTCCCATTAAGAAAAAGAACCGTGTCGTTGGTGTACTGCAGAAGTTTAATATTAGTGTTAAAAAGCGGAATGCCTTTAAATATGGGATGGTCATTTATACGTAAAGCCACATTTTCTGCACTTATTATGAAGATGTCTCCTAACGAGCCCCTCTTGTTATTTTGAAGGATGGACATGAATAATCGTTGTTAACAATTACTGCACTATTATTTGTATAAAGGTCCTTATCCATTTAAGAAAAATTTTACCAAAATTTAAAAACTAAAGTGTATCAAAAATAAAATCCCATTCAACCCTGTCAAAGCCTTCTTTAAACCAACTAAGAGCATCAGGCCTTTTTCGTCTATAATTGCATGATAATCTGTAAGGTCAAGCATAAAGCATATATTTTCTCCGATAAAACGATTCTTAATAAAACCAGACTGGTAAGGACCAATATAAAGGATACCTTTGACTCTAGTAGCAATTGCTTCAATGCATATCTTATAGTCAACGTTTAAGAGCGAGATGGGATGATAGTTTGCCATAAAAACAGGGGCTTTTCCCAGTTTTGAAATGACAGTATTAATGGCACGACCTTGGTCATCAAATGAATGAGCAGAGGTCATAAGCATAATTAAAAGTATTGACAACATAGTTGCTAATAATTAGCCAATTTTTGTAAAAATCAATCGACAAGCCATCGCAACCTGGGGCTTTCCCATTCAGTAAAGAAAAAAAACGTCCCTGCATTCATTGGGTGAAATTCATGTTAAGCCCTGCCCATCTGACATGAATATTCATTGGGTGAGCAGGAAGATCTGCAACCCCCTTTTCCATTTTTGAATTTTGTGTGAAAAATATGAACTTTTTTAGAAGTGTGACTGCATGATGCCATCACTCAAAGTACTGTACAAGTGACTAATATCCAAAATTCAAATACCTGGCAATAAAAATTTCAAAAGCAATGATGTGATTCAAACTTCAACAACTCTGAAAAAGTGTAGCTAAAATAGAATGCAAAATATATATAAAGAAACCATCTGATATCAATTTAGCAATAACGATACCAATAATGGAGGTTGAGAGTGTTAAGATATAATAAATTTTTTAAACTTTCGACAGATTGAAGACCGATAAAATTTCTATTTATAAACATAATTACAAAGACACTTTATTTAAGAGTGTTTACAAAATTGAAAGGCTGAACATTTAACTTTTGCTTTCCACATTAAGTTGCTCATGACAGTTTTATTTTCCAATCAATCACTCTTCAATGAATAGAACAAAAAGATGGTATTTTCTAATGGAGAGCTTATCTAAAGTACTCAATAAAAATATTCAACACAATTTCATACAAAGATTAATTTTCAAGTGCACAATATAAACACAACAACTTCCTTTGAAGAAAACATTAGACACTATTTACAGGAAAAGATCTTCATTAAGAATTTTTGGCCCTTAGACCTTCCAACCCGACACCCTCAATTTTCTCAAAATCAGTTGTAATCCACACCATTCAAGAGAGATTCTTCACAATTCATTGACTAGCATCCAGCTATTGTTACACCACACACAACACAGGGGTAATCTATACCTTCTTAACTGACAACACCTTACATAGTCTATTCACAGTTCACTTATTAGCAACCAGCTACTGTTACACTGTACACAATAGGTCATTTATCTGGGGCTCAAGCCACATAACTGCTGTTCAGTAAAGCGAAACAGATTAGTCCTTGGCTAAGCCTAAATATATATATACATTATATGCTTGGGAGGACTTTGTGCAAAACCCATTAATGATTGATGGACAATTCCTCCTTAAGATGATTATTTCCTCAAGATAGCAAGTCTGATTTCAAAATTATGGTATAATAAAATAATATAATTTCTTATAATTGATCTCCTTGAACACTAAAAGACTTACAACAAGATTTAGTTTTGATTACATATCAAGTAAACCATCAATGTCCACTGCTGTGGCTTCAAAACCATAAAATTGTTACTAATCCAAGCTATTCCCCCCCCCCTCTCTTTCCCCATATCCAAACTACCAGGAAGAAAGTTTCCCTGTTCAGGGAGAAAACAATATGAAATATAAATCAAGTTTTCTCAGGCAAAAAAGTAACAGTATAAACTTATATGCTGTTCTTGCACAATTACGTTTGTTTGTAAAGTAAATAAAGGAACAAACTTGGAAGATCAAATTTTAATTTATTCAACCGACTGAAATAGTCTTCTACTCAGCGAACAGGTTCCTGTAAATCGTCTTGCATTTCAATCCCTGTATTTTTGGGAATGAGTGGGCTGTATAATGGGGTAGTAGACGTCTTTCCCACATTTGTGATATTCAACGCGGGCTCTATCTTCACATTGGATGGGCTCCAGACTTTTGCTGAGGCAAAGCTCCACTTCAGAAATATACGACTTCTCATTAGCATTTGACTGAAAAAAAGAGTTGAGGTACATAAACAAATTTTGTCAATATTCCGTTCATTGAAGCCAATATAACCTATATAGCTATTCCACACAAAAAAAAAAACTAGTTTCACTGAAAAATAATTATCATGTTATGATATAAGGCATTAGTTGTTCTGCTCCTTAAAGTTTCAAACAGTCAGACCCGACCTGATACATAACCAGGGCGGGTCAAATTTGTCCTCTTTATTCTGAAAACCTTAGTTGTTGTGGAAGTTGGTGCTGAGTATCATATTAGCAATGGATGAAGTCCTTATTGTGTGGTTATTTCAATTAAGATAAAGTTGTCTCACTATTTGCTACAGTAAGTTTGTAGTTATGATTTGCTGGAACAAATTTTTAAGGAGAAGGACAAGTCATGGAAAGTTGGTGCGAAAAGGGAAAACAGAAATTCCTCTAAAATATTTCTTTGAGCAGCACCATGTTTTTATGTTAGTCCTTAACATTAGATGACTCACAACCATACAGTTTATACATACTGTAGATAAAAACCTAACAAAGTTTTCACGCAAATATTTAATGCTAATTTTATCATTCCAATGAAAATGGAACCGTTGGTAAAAATAGACATAAGAAATTCTTGAACATCCTTTTAAAAATAGTATTCACAGAATTTCCAGAGCAACAACAAATTGCTTCGCATGACCTGAATTCTTTGAAATAACTTGCTGAAAGCACATTAGATATAAGCACAGCCTCTGCTCCTTATTGCTGACCTGACTAGTTTACCTCCCAACAAATGTTTTTCGAAACAACTTCTCAAAGAATCCTTATCAGGCCCATAGCCAGCATGCGGTATGGGGGCTGTTCCCCCTTGTGAAGATCTGTGCATCCCATAGCGTAAAATCAAACAAAAATATACAACAAGGGTATATGGAGACTGCCCAAGTCCTGGCTATGCACCTGATCCTTAAGTCTCCTAATCTAAGCCCTGTTTTAATATGGAAAAAAAGGTGAAAGATGTTTTATATTCCTTTGGCCCAATTTCCAAGCTACCATAAGAAATCTGAGAATTTGGAGCTTCTGATCTGTAATGAAGTAGGGAATCTTCAAAATCATAAGAGTGAAGCTGATTTTTGAAGATGGTATTGTGGAATTGACTGCATAGATGCCTGATGTTTAAACAACAGCCCACTCATTGCCTACCATAGAATGTGGGGTTTGGGGTGTAAGAGGCATTTCCCCCTACATTTTTCCATATTTTTATCTTTTGTATGATTTTGTTTGTATTTAATCGTAATTGAATGATTGAACCCCCTCCCCTCCCTCCTATTTTTGTTGGGAAAATCCTGCTTATGGCTACAATAAATTGACCCTACAGTGGTTTAAGATTAGTTTTCCAAACCAACATATTGGCAACTTTAGCCAACCTTTTGCCCAATGTTGGCCATATATACTAAGCTGTTTGCAATAAAACTTTTGTAAACAGTAATAAAGCATGTGTACATACCATAAAACAGCTAAATGAAGGTGCGACTCCTGTGGCATCCTTGAAGGCACTGTAAAGATCATCCAGCTTGTATGACTTACTGTCTGATGGAACAATGTTGGCTTTTTTCAAAATGCTGTGGGTGGAGACAAAACGAACCTATTAGCAAACAGGTTCCCTGCATGTTTTTTTAATTTTCGAAGAACCACTATGGGAATAACATGACTCCAATGGAAGAAGATACCAACATGGTTTTTCACCAATTTCTTTCTTTCTTTAATTGTCCTCTTTCAAATAAATCCACATGAAAAATCATGGGTATTTTTTTGAAAGGAGATTTTTCCATCTTAAAAGTGAACAACTTGTAAGTTCCATTTCAGAATTGTAAAACATGTCACATTCTTTTCCATATAGTCAAAACTAACATCTTTGTCATACAGTATAACTCAGCTTAAGTGTAAGGGTGTATTATTTTGGGGTCTCTAGAATATTCAAATACATGTTTCTTGCATGTGATGGTACTTATAATAACTGATATGAATGTTCAGATTAACAGTATAAATTTTCACTGAATATTTAAACCTTAAAGTCCCAGGGGGTCCAAAACGTGACTGAAATTTTTCGGAACCTTTTTTTTTCTTCAAAATTAATTTTCACAACTTTCCTTTCGTTTTGTATCACTATAAGTTTGGTTTATATGAATGCTAAAACAATAAACTTTTCAATAAAAAAAGTCAAAATAAAGAAAATATTGACATAAATATGCAATTTTTTTTGACATATTTAGAATGTTTGTGAAATTCCTTTCTAATGATACCAGTCTAAAAAAGAAAAAGAAAAAAATTCTTACAGCAAAACCTGCAAAAACAATCAGAGAAATTAAAACTGATCACCACTGTAATTACTCGAGAAAAACAAAGCCTTGCATCCGGCTCAGTATTCTTAAAACTT
This sequence comes from Chiridota heheva, assembly GCA_020152595.1. NCBI lineage: Eukaryota > Metazoa > Echinodermata > Holothuroidea > Apodida > Chiridotidae > Chiridota > Chiridota heheva. The sequence continues at coordinate 393,080 of JAIGNY010002569.1, forward strand.
ATATTACAGTTTTTTTTTTTTATTTCAATCAAAAGTATGTGGATTGGCCAATCTAGCGGTATATTTCAGATAAGGGAGTTGTGTCACAATCAGAAACTTCAATTTTTGCCAAAATTTGGTCTCAAAAAGGCTAAAAATCATGATATTTTTCACAACTTTTGCCAGGAAAAGATATTGATGATAGGGGAAGTCAAAATTTGTACGAAATTGGATGCATTGATGTCTTTGTAAGTTCCTCACGGGTTTTCAGGCACAATCAAGGTTTGGAAGTATGGTAATTAAGTCTTTGAAAAACAAATCGCTTTTCGTTAAATTTTGTGCATCTTTCTTCAAACATCATCAACCCCCATCAAAAAGTTACATTTTCTGAAAGAGCTATTTGAGCTTTTTCAAATGATACCAGGATCACTGCTGTGGGCCTATTCGATGAAGTAAAACAATTTTTGAAAAAGTGGATGTCCAATTGGACATGTCACAAGCAGGTGGGAATTTAAGGGTTGAAGGATTAGTGTAGTAGTCAGTCAAGCAAGTTCATCTTATGTGAAAAAGGACTTCAAAAATCTTATTCCGTTAAAGAAAATATTTAAGTTTAAAGTTTGGTATCATTTGTGTAGAAACAACTGAAATCAGACTAGTTGTGATATCACAGCCTCATATCCTGTCTTTATGTATTCTATCATATTTTGTCCTGCCATTTTGTAGCTTACAAACCATTAAGTATGTCAAGAAAGTTGAAAAAATATAATCTAGTAAGGGTAATTATAATTTACCACCTGAAGAAAGTTCAAAGAAAAATAAATCAATTAGTGAAAAATTTAAATAATTTTTCTTCAAAATACATCAACAATGGTTTAGAATGTGAGGATAAGGGCACCAACCTTCCTTTCATAGTAGACTTACACCAGTCATTACTACACCTGTCATTTCTACAGAGATAATAAAACAGAGCTTTAAACTTGAATATCTCCTTAACAGAATAAGATATTGAAGTAGTTTCTTCACCATTTTGTTTCTCTTTAAGTCTGTTTTCATATAAGAGACACTTGCTTGACCACTGAACTAATCCTTTTATTCATTTTACAAATACAAGAGTGTTATATGTTTTTTGGTTCGTTTGTTTGTTTGTTTGTTTGTTTGTTTGTTTGTTTGTTTGTTTGTTTGTTTGTTTGATGAAGGCTTAACGGCACCATGACAGCAAGGGTCAAAATGTGCCCGAGAGGTTAGATCATTCCAGAGGTAGGAAAAAAAGAATTTAGGAGGAGTCTGAGAGAAATACGAGGGCTAAGATCCAGGAAGCTGGGATTGAAAGAGAAAGTGCAGGGGTGTACAAAAAAGGGGTAAAAGTAGGTGGAAGAGGTGGGAGAGGAAGACTTATTTTAAATAAAACTCTCTGGTATTTCAAAATTCCCACGATTTGGCAGAAAAAGAAGCCTCCACTTTGAGACTAAGAGCTGCTTTCAAAGACGAGATGTGATTTACTTGTATGGATTGTATTTGTCGCACAAATCTAACCCCATCTGAAAGTAAGTGTGCTGCCCCCTCAGTATCGGATCAGTCTGGCCACATGTGCCATGCTTGCACCACTCATAGCCCCTGAAAAGGAAACAAATAGAGTCAGCTTAGAATGTGTCAACAAATATTTACTGTCATGTGCAGGGTTGGAAAAATTGGGGTAAGTAGAAATGGTGTAATATACTGTGGTACTTTAATTTACTCACCAAGTTGTATAAATGATTGGTGAGTGACTTTTTTTGTATTTTTCCAACCCTGCTCAGGTGACAATAAAGGAATCAGAATTTTTGACTGAATTTGAAAATATTTATCCTTCATGTTGCTAGATGTTTGATGTATTCATACCAAAAGGACTAACCTTTTACTTTGGAATAGTAATAAATGAAATGATGATAACATGCAGTGTACACACATTGATTAAGTATTTCATTAAAGTCTTGAAAAGCCAATATATTTTATATATATATATATATATATATATATATATATATATATATATATATATATATATATATATATATATATATATATATATATATATATATATATATATATATATATATATATATATATATATATATATATATATATATATATATATATATATATATATATATATATATATATATATATATATATATATATATATATATATACATATATACATATATATATATATATATATATATATATATATATATATATATATATATATATATATATATATATATATATATATATATATATATATATATATATATATATATATATATATATATATATATATATATATATATATATATATATATATATATATATATATATATATATATATATATATATATATATATATATATATATATATATATATATATATGGGAGAGGAGGACTAAATATGGTTGTACAGGAAGCATGATGAAGGAAGGAGATAATTTTATCCAAGTGTTTTTCTGGAAGAGCTCTGCTATTGAGTTGTGGGGAGTGAGGGAAGCTCTGGAAAGGTTGCACAGGTAGAACGTTAAACTATAGAACTATGGAAGGGTGTGCTCATTACTACCCCCTCCCTTCCCACACACAGTATAGGCATTATGTAAGGTAAGATGCTAAATTTATACAAAGATAGATATATGAAGATAAAATGATGAAAAAACCATTCATAAACCTATGAAGCTGTGGTTAGAATGTTTTGAACTTTTAAAGTTCAACTTCCTATGTAGACTTAACCTTTCTGCACAAGCAATTAAATGAATTTTCAAAGGAAAACAGATTTTTGTTTGAAAATGACTAACTGAGACAGCATGCAGTGAAAATCTCCATAATCAACAATATTTTATCGAAATTTATTTATCATTAATAAATTTATTCATTAAATTTATTCGTTAAATTTATCAAATTTATTTATTATTTTATTAAAATTAATTTTTTTTAGCACATAATACTGTCGCCTCACAGAACAAGTATTTAAAAGTATTTCGTTTGATGATGTGACACAACAAAGAAGTAACATATTAAAAAATATAAAAACCTTTGACTTTCATAGCCCTTAGAAAGTAAAACAACTACATGTAGACAATAGGTGAGAGTGCAGTGAAAACTATCTTTTCAGATTGAAAAGATATTTGAAAGAAAAAGAAGTCAATCTGGTTCGTAGGCAGCACATTTAGTTTCAGCCAATATTATATCATTTTCATTATCCCAGAATTATCACTTTGTTCTTGTTAATATCTAACAATATTGTTATTTTGCAGTTCTCACTAAAATCACACATATTTAGTTTCAAAACAATGGCTCAAAATATCATTATATCAAAATTTTCATTATCCCTTAAAATAGCTCAAAATAACGGCTCATAGGACAGCTCAAATAACAGCTCAAAATAGTCAAAATAAAGCTCAAAGTGTCAAAAAAAAAGTTGCTACAATGATTGTATGCATCTGAAGTTTGAGCTGAAAATCATAATAATTTCGATGTTCAAGTGATTTGATACAATTCTTGTAGGATTGTTAAAGAAATTCTTCTGAAAATAATTGTGATACTGTGCTGAGTCTCTGAAATTTTGTGAGTTAACAATGATTGTTGCATCTGAAGTTTTTAAATTTAGGATTGTTAAAGAAATTCTTCTGAAAATAATTGTGATACTGTGATTTTGGAGTTTAAATTTTACAACCACGTGAGTAATAATATTTCACTTTGCTGCACATCATAGCCAATGAATCTTCAATATGTACCGACCATGTTACGTTTAGCATGTTTTTATGACATTACCTTTGCAGCAGGGGGGTTCGATAGGCCGGTTATTGGCGGGTGGGTCGCAATCAAGTGTCTGAAAATTCCATTGCATTAAGTCTAAACCTTGCAATACTAAATCTTGTGTCTTAAGCCCGCCAAAATCTAAAATCTGTCGGGGTCAATATTGCTCACAACAGAAACTACAATCCAGCACAAGCAATTACACCGGGGATTTCCACACACTTCACCTCATTTTCCATGGTCTTAATCTGACATCGATGGTAAACTAATTACACTGCAGCTGCAGACTTTCACATTCAAAACAAAGACAAAAGTATTCTCTTTTGGTCAATGTGTCTGGCTTGAAGTAATAATTTACAAATAGGATGGTATTTGACAGTGAGTTTATTGATGAGTGATTTTAAGTGATGTTTTTGTTCGACCTTATATTTTGAGGATTTTGAACTAAAAATCCATTGCAACATATTTTCATCACGATAAAACTGAAAGATTTTCAAGTGCTCCATGTAAAAGAGAATTCTCCTAAAAGATTTTTTCAATAACTACAAATCATATCATTCATTCTCAATGTTGTTTTCTGACATAAACATAAAACTTAATTCAAAATTTGTATTATTTATATATTTCCAAGATGAATTATGAAATTTGTATTTATCGACATACCAGAAGCTGAAATATGTAAATCCAGGATTCATGCTTGGCCAGGACTGATTCATTCGAAGCATCAGATCCTGCATAAAAAAGAAAAAGAAATCATAAAATGAGATCAGCTGCTCAACAGAAGGAAATTTATGGCTTATGTTTACTTTGAATGTGATAAATCACAAAAAGGGAAATGAAATGGTATCAAACAAAGTGTTCAAAAATCTGCGTCTCCGAATGTTCTCTGTTTACATAAAGATCGTGGGTGCCTGTTAACTTTATTCTAAAACCACCTCTAAAACTCTTTGTGTGAAATCTAAAGAGAAAAAGAATTGATTTATGTAAAATAAAATTGGGCTTTGTGAAGTAGTAGGCGCAGCCTCAGCTCTTAAACCTTACTTCACCATGTGGTGATATCATCACCGTTTTGGGTTCCCCATCTTTGACTCCGCCTCCTAGGCACATTTTCAAAAGAGTACTGGTAGAGTAAGGGTTAATTAACCCACAACAAGTGTGCCAACCTAAAAATATATGCATCATGGTCCTGGTGGGCGGCCCACTGGGTCACTGAAGCGGTACGAGCCCAACTTTGCTGCTCGGAAGACAAACAACCCTTCAATAATTAGCCTGTGTTTAACCCTCTACTCTACCATGCAGCAATATTATCGCCGTTTTTGGTGCCTGATCTTTGACCCTGCCTCCCAGGCGCATTTTCAAAAAAGTGCTGGTAGAGTAAGGGTTAACGTAATTCTTCGACCTCCAATTAAGTTATTGGTTATAGCAAACATGGTAGCTCAGTGGTAGGATGTCAGACTTGCTCAAAGGTATTATTCCCATGTTGTGTTCTTGAGCAGTTCACTCATAGTGAACTGAGTACGAGCCTACTGGGGAGTTAACCTGCAACAGACTGATGTTAACCTGCATCAGACTGATGTTAACCTGTAACAGACTGATGTTAACCTGCAACAGACTGATGTTAACCTGCAACAGACTGATGTTAACCTGCAACAGACTGATGTTAACCTGCAACAGACTGATGTTAACCTGCAACAGACTGATGTTAACCTGCAACAGACTGATGTTAACCTGCAACAGACTGATGTTAACCTGCAACAGACTGATGTTAACCTGCAACAGACTGATGTTAACCTGCAACAGACTGATGTCTCTTCCAAGGGGGGTCCAATACTCTCACCCACTTGCTGTCTCATCCAAGGGGGGGTCCAATACGCTCACCTACTTGCACCGCGGAAACTGGGGATAAGCACTGGCCCAGATGTGCCCTTATTAGGATCACATGAAATCAAGTTTTTTCAGCTACTAATGACCCTTACGTGTCTTTACGAGTGCCATAGTGATTGGGGTTATTGATTGTTGATATTGATTGATAAGTTCCAATAAAATTTTGGAAGAGCAGCCTGTCTTCCTTAAAGAAATATTTTCGTGAATTTTCATTTTCATGTTTATGCTAGAGGAATACAAAAGAAACAATACGGTGTACAAATCATATTGATATCTTTTTCAATTTAGGAGATATTGCATTTCAAAGATTGTGTGAGTTGAAAAGTGACCTCGCAGTGTACAGTGTGATGTCATAAAGGCAAATCCAAGACAATTTTTGTGTATTTCTTTAAAAATTAATTGCCTCTTCTTAAATTACTGGAATCGTTTTTTTTGTTTATTCATTGAGGTGGGGTATAACATACCCTTTACTAGAATATTCTTCGCCCATTTCATCATAAACCTTACCCTCTAAGTAAAAAAAAAAGAGTTTTTTTGTTTGAAAGAAATATATAAAAATTGTCTTGGATCTGCCTTTATGACATCACATTTTATACAGTGAGGTCACTTTTGAACACCTTTTTGACTCCTAAACGAAAAAAGATACCAACATGATTTTTTCACCATTTTGTTTCTTTCATAATCCTCTGTCATATATATGAAAATGAAAATTCATGGGAATATTCCTTTAAATTCAAAATGGAGAATTTCTCTATTGATGCCAACTCCAAATTGGCATGTAATTGGGTCTGGACTTTCTTGTACCGGCTATTTACAGCTTCCTTGATAATATCAGTGATGCAATTTTTCACACATTGTGTCACATAACATAACATAATAAGATGACAGGCTAAGAAGGGTTAGTCACCCCATAAAAAGCCTAAACTAACACCACCACCACCACAAATAAAATCAAAGACGCCCAGAGTTAGTAAAAAAGTTATCAATATTGACTTTTGAAATTGTGAACAGAATTAGAGCTAACTACCCACTCAGGCAAACCATTCCACTTAGTAACAACTCTTTGTGAAAAGCTAAAATGCCTAATATCTATTCGTGAGAACTTCAAACTGTTACCACGTGTCACATGAGGATTAGCTGAAACATGCAAGAATTAACAGGAAGTCAAAGCATCACTACCAGATAGGAATTTAAAAACCTGAATCATATCGCCACGTACTCTTTTTAACTCAAGCGTGGTTAAACCAAAAATTCGCAACCTAGATTCACTAGATTCCTTACTTCGGGAATAAGTCTAGTGGCTCTTCTCTGAATCTGCTCAAAAATGAACTTATCCTTCTCATAAAAGGGACTCCTAGCCTGAATAGCATACTCAAGGTGATGCCTGACTAACTGCTTATACAAATTAAGAACAACCTCTCTACCAAGAAAACACAAATTACTTCTAATCAATTAACCTCTCTAGGATTGATGATTGACAGCTGGTTTTAACCAATCAATGCACGATTTTGCCTAGCAACAAAATCTGCGTAACTAAGTGAGGCAAACATTCTATGCAGTACTGGTACAGTACAGCTAGTTAGTGGTACACGCTCATGTTGTAAATGCATATACTGCACAATTTTTTTTTCTGTACACACAGGCTGAGTGACGGCAAAATGGTGAACAAACATTGCACTTATAGACCCACTACAGGCTTTGTTAATCGGATTCTCGTTATCCAGAATGGTTAGCAAATGGAATTTTGTTTATTCCTTTTGTTAAAAACTCGAAAGATCCTGAGACATGCCATAAATGGATCATGCAAAAGGCTGAATAAACATCTAAATGTCAATGCATTGTTCATACACGATAACGGATTTGAGGTTTGTTTGCCCCACCTAGTTACCGCATTGCTATGGTGAGCATGGCCTATTTCGTAACCTGGAAAGGTAAATTCCTTCCTCTGTGTGAAATAGGTCCTCCGTGCAGAAACATCAACTCTCCATTGCTAACGTTTAAATTGTATTCATAAACATTTGCATGGAGTGTGCTGAACAAAGAATTCATGCTCAAAAAGGAAATCAAGACTCAAGAAAATCAAATCAATTGGCTTCTGGCAAGAAATGAAAATGATGGAATGTGAATCTTGCCTGAAAGGAACCCATAACAATCAATTCTTATCCTGCATAAAACTAAAGACAACTATATTAGTTTGAAAGAAATCAGACAAAAGGGAAGTGATTATGAAGTGTTAGATTGTATGTGGCCAAGATAGATCAAGCGAGATTTTTGGTAAGGAACTTGGTGAGCCTAGGATTTATGAGGGAGATTGCAATGGGATGGGGTATTTGTAGCGAAATCTTAGAATTTGGCAAATTTGCTCAGGATAGCGAGGTTAGGCACTCATTAGAAAATGGCCCTGCTTAAAACCAGGAACATCTCAACCTGCCCACGAATGGAGCAGGGCCGGTCGAAGAAAAAGTTATTTCTTTGTTTCCCAAACCACAACACTGTACACAGTTTCACCTCTCCAAGGCTTCTTCAAGATAACAACTACTCCCACTGGTGTTACATGGTATTTTTAGTCACACACATCTGAATATAATGGCAATCCTTTGTAATATAGTAGTGACTGTAATCAATGCTAGCATTGTTTGTCTTTGCTACTGGGAAAAGGTGAAATAAACTATGAGCATAGAACTATTTATACCTCAATGTTATCATGCAAAGTTAATCTTGTAGAATGTGGTTAATTTGTTGTTTCAAAATTGCAGGCCAAATTTTTAAGCAATTACCAAAAACTCTATAACAAACTCTTATTCCATTCTCAAGTTATCCAAGTTTGACGTTGTAACATGGACTTGTCATTTTGTCTAATTTTGTGTTGGAATCATGCCAATGATGACATAATTTGCTCAATGTGCTAGCACACATAATGTATTTCTTTAGAATTATCCTTGAAATTTTCTTTCCAAAATGCTTTGACAAAAAGTTCTAAGGGCTTGAATTGTTAATATCATATACAAACAAAAATTCTTAGACCCAAGCAAAGGAAAAATTATTTTTTAGAAATTAGAAAATTTGAATTACATGTAGATTGTCAAGAAATACATTAATATTCTAATCTGTAGTGGGTGTATGACATTATGGCCGCTCCCATGTAAGTTTTTACTGACAGAAATAACGTTTCAATAAATATATGCTTAATTGTTTTGTATGATGTGAAACATGCTGTGTAAATACCGTTACTACAGTTGATCAAAATATACACCGTAGGGCGGATTTCAGAAAGCTTAATCTTCCTGCATGTCAAACACCACAACCATTTCTGAGATATTAGCCCTGTCTGATCTTTTCGCTTCCCTGATTGAATGAAAGGATCTATCGTTAACCAGCTTCATTACACAAGTGCGGTGTATTTGCTTACCATATTAGTTCAGAATGGTGGAGCAGAAAGCTTACTGAGCAACAATAGTTGGCTGTTTATTGACATTTAAAATTGAAGGATTTGTCTGGAGTGGGGATGCATGACTACCTTTATATGTAATTGGTGCAGTGAAGTTGTAGAAATATTTTCAGCACATAGCCTAACGGCCTTTACGCCTCATGATTTCTTCAGATGACTTTATAACTATTTTTCTATCATGTTAAATGAAGAAAAAGCCATTTCTCCTTTAATTTCCTTTAACAGCGAGATTATAAAAAATAGAAAAGTGAAACGAAAAGGGGTTTATATTGCGCAGCAGTCACAATCCTTACGACATTGCATTTGATGAACCAGAACCAAAAAGTTTTGTGATTCCGATGCTTTTTTGTTCATATGCTGATTGATATGCAAATCATTGCAAGATAATTTATTTGTTACATGATATTTATTCATAAGCCACACCCACCATGCAGATCAATAAAACTACTGACAACATTAACATACATGTGCACAATAATTAATAACATTATCATAGCAAGTATGACATAAACACGATTGCTCCTTTATTTCAAGAATTTGATGGTAAACCCCACCTACTCATTGATATTCATGACATCACTTCCACTACAGTAGAACATATATTAAGTCCCTACCCATCTGTGTACCACATATTACAAGTCTGATATACTGTTCATTAGGTATGTGATTAAAATGATCTTTGAGCACTCACACATTAAGCCTTGCCATCCCACCATGCATATTAATGACACCTGTTGATAACATAAACATGTGCACAATAACCAACAACATTATCATGACCAGATTGAAGCAGAAAGGACATACAGTTGCTTATGAATTAAGCCCCACCCACTCATTAATATGCCTGACCATCACAATCTAGGGCACATCTGCAGACCATGGGCAATCTGTGTACCACCCTTGACATGTATGCAGTTTACCGTTCTTCAGATATCATATTTACAATATCTTTTTCAGCAGAATCATATTAAGCCCCACCCACTGTACCACATATGAAACAAAGCACACATACTGTATGATTGTTAAAATATGAGCATTTCAAGATTTTAACATTAAGCCCAGCCTACTCATTAATATGCATGATATCACCACCTAAAAACAATAGGGTACATCCGCAGACCATGGGCTATCAGTGTACCTCACATAACATGTATGCAGTTTATCATTCTTGAGATATCATGTTTATCAGCTCTTTTTTGGCAAAATCATATTCAGTCCCGCCCATTACCTATATTAATGAAATTCAATGCTTTTATACCATGAACATGTACACACTAGCTAACATTATAACTATACCAATATGAAACAAAACAAACATGTGATTTTTAAAACATGAGCATTTGAAGATTTCTTTATTAAGCCCTGCATACTCATGATATCACCATCAAAAACAATACAGCACATCTATGGCCCATGGATTATGTGTGTACCACATATGACACGATCCAGCGTACTGTTTTTGAAATATCGCGTCACAAACATACACACACACATACATACACACCCACATAGGCACACCTAGAGCATTATGGGGAACTAACACTACACCCACACACATACACACACACACACAAATGTGCCATCGTGACCACATAGGTTTCTGATGCTTTGGCATCAGAACCAAAAAGCACTTGTACCCAAGATTTTTGACATATTTCTGATTTGTTGATTTTTACCTCAATGTTGGCACTATCAAAAGCCCATGATATATTGCAGTTGTGTGGTCCCACTCCTGGTGAGGTAGATGGCCTGAACATTAAAAAAAAAAAGAGAGTAGGGGTTGTACATCAGTAGAGTGGAAGGCATGTGTTTCAATTGATTGTTACACAATCAGCTTAAGGAAGTTACAGAAAATGGACTGGATATCGATTGCTTGTCACACATTTGACATCATATGGGTAGAAGGTGTGGACTGGATCTTGCTTGCCACACATTTGACATCAAATGGGTAAGGGGTTTGGACTGGATATTAATTGCTTGTCCCACATTTGACTGCAGATGGGTAAGGAGTATGGACTGGATATCAATTGCTTATTAGTCACACATTTGACATCCGATGGGTAAAGGGTGTGGACTGGATATAAATTGCTTGTCACACATTTGACATCAGATGGGTAAGAGGTGTAGACCGGATGTCAACTGCTTATCATTCACGCATTTGACATCCGATGGGTAAAGGGTGTGGACTGGATATAAATTGCTTGTCACGCATTTGACATCCGATGGGTAAGAGATGTGGACTGGATATAAATTGCTTGTCACACATTTGACATCAGATGGGTAAGAGGTGGACTGGATATCAACTGCTTATCATTCACGCATTTGACATCCGATGGGTAAAGGGTGTGGACTGGATATAAATTGCTTGTCACACATTTGACATCAGATGGGTAAGAGGTGTGGACTGGATATCAATTGCTTATCATTCACGCATTTGACATCTGATGGGTAAAGGGTGTGGACTGGATATAAATTGCTTGTCACACATTTGACATTACATGGGTAATGGGTGTGGACTGGATATCAGTTGCCTGTTACACATTTGACATCAGATGGGTAAGGGGTGTGGACTGAATAACAATTGCTTGTCACACATTTGATATCGATGGGTAAAGGGTGTGGAATGGATATCAGTTGCTTGTCTGAAATGTGAATTACGATTGGCAAAGCTAGGAAGTGAAAGGGGTTTTAATTGATTTTCAAACATGTGACATTAAATGGTTATGGAGAGCGGACAGGATTTCAATTGTAATTCAACATTTTTAAGGACGTTATTAAATTTGTAACTGTAACTGACTCTCATAATTGCATGACTCCTAATCTTAACATTTAAACTTTGATGAAATCTTACCATAGACCATGTATTGTCCAGACACTCACATTAGCAGGCAAGGAACAAGGTTCATGCCAAGCCTATGATAAGAAGAAAAGCAAAAACCTTACAAAAATTAAGATATCACAAACAAATGCCTCATCCATAGAAGTAGTATTTAGGCATGGATAACTGCTGTAAAACATTTCACAAAAACATTTCATTCTTTGCTGCAAAATTAATTTGAGAGGTAAGAGAACAAAAATTTCTTTGGCACACGATTCTGAGTTGTATGAAGTGGACAGGCAGAAGATTGCATCTCCAGCAGAGTACTGACTGGTATTTAGGTGTCAAAGAATATTTGATAATAATTGGACATTCTAAAATGTGACAATGAGTTTTGACTGACACATTGATGATCTAAAAAAAATCTTCCCACGAATAATTGCGACAAATAATATTAATGTAGAGAATACATCTTTAAATGCTTCCCTCTACGATTTAATGTTCTTTTTATCGCACAATTACATGGGAGATGTTTGACACCTTAATAATGCTGTAGCAGTACTCTAAAGGATAGTCCAGAAGTGCCCTTAATGACAGTCCTGCAGTATCCTTAAGGCGGTGTCCTTGAGGCGGTGTCCTTGAGGCGGTGTCCTTGAGGCGGTGTCCTTGAGGCGGTGCCCTTGAGGCGGTGTCCTTGAGGCAGTGTCCTTGGGCGGTATTCTTGAGGCGGTGTCCTTGAGGCGGTGTCCTTGAGGCGGTGTCCTTGAGGCGATGTCCTTGAGGCGGTGCCCTTGAGGCGGTGTCCTTGGGGCGGTGTCCTTGGGGCGGTGTCCTTGAGGCGGTGTCCTTGAGGCGGTGTCCTTGAGGCGGTGTCCTTGGGGCGGTGTCCTTGAGGCGATGTCCTTGAGGCGGTGTCCTTGAGGCGGTGTCCTTGAGACGGTGTCCTTGAGGCGATGTCCTTGAGGCGATGTCCTTGAGGCGATGTCCTTGAGGCGGTGTCCTTGAGGCGGTGTCCTTGAGGCGGTGCCCTTGAGGCGGTGCCCTTGAGGCGGTGCCCTTGAGGCGGTGTCCTTGGGGCGGTGTCCTTGGGGCGGTGTCCTTGAGGCGGTGTCCTTGAGGCGGTGTCCTTGAGGCGGTGTCCTTGAGGCGGTGTCCTTGAGGCGGTGCCCTTGAGGCGGTGTCCTTGAGGCGATGTCCTTGAGGCGATGTCCTTGAGGCGGTGTCCTTGAGGCGGTGTCCTTGATACGGTGTCCTTGAGGCGGTGCCCTTGAGGCGGTGCCCTTGAGGCGGTGTCCTTGGGGCGGTGTCCTTGGGGCGGTGTCCTTGAGGCGGTGTCCTTGAGGCGGTGTCCTTGAGGCGGTGTCCTTGAGGCGGTGCCCTTGAGGCGGTGTCCTTGAGGCGGTGCCCTTGAGGCGGTGTCCTTGAGGCAGTGTCCTTGAGGCGGTGTCCTTGAGGCAGTGTCCTTGAGGCAGTGTCCTTGAGGCAGTGTCCTTGAGGCAGTGTCCTTGAGGCAGTGTCCTTGAGGCAGTGTCCTTGAGGCAGTGTCCTTGAGGCAGTGTCCTTAAGGCAGTATCCTTAAGGCAGTGTCCGTAAGGTTCCAGCGCTTATAACCTCGGAAAAATCGGGAATTAACGGAAAGAATTTGTTTAAAAAAAAAGATTTCTAGAGTAAACAAGAGTATGTGGTAAATATGTGCTGTAAAATCATTTCTTATGTAATTGTGCGATAAAAAGAACATTAAATTGTAGAGGGAAGTATCTAAAGATGTATTCTCTACATTAATATTATTTGTCGCAATTTTTCGTGGGAAGATTTTTGACACCTTTATTCAGAATCGCAGGAAATTTTATAATTGACTTCAACCCCGCCTTAAGGATGGAGTAGCACTCACCTTTCTTTGCATGCAGAATGTTTGCGGCCATTGTGTTGTGAATGTTAAGTATTTCCAATCCTCACTGTATGTTTCTTTCGTCCAGCGTGCTGATATTGATCTGAACAATGAAAAGAAAGTGAAGTTAAGAAGAAGCAAATATATATTTTGTTTGGCTTCAAGACATTTCTCACTGATCGTTAGTTACCAAAAAGCATTTCTAGCTGGCAACAGTGTTCGACACTTCCATACTTGGTTCTTTGATCACTTCTCAAAATGTTCGATGTTGATTCACTTCCGTCCTGGTCAGAGATTTCCTGGTACACCTCAGGATGAGCTTAATAAGGATTACTGTAACAAATACAGAGTACACTGAACATTTGACCTTAGTAAAGTCAATGACCCTAGTTCAATGGAAACGGTTGTAATACCTGAAGAATAGTGGGACTTGTCCCTTCACTTTCAGGCAAAATATAACAAAAATGTTCTGAAAAACATTGTCAACATTGGGGTGGCAAGCTATGGCTACGGAAGTATTTTGCTCCGCTTGGTATTTTGTCATCAGGGGGGCGACCAGGCTTTTCAATTATGTCATAAAATTCAGAATCAAATTAAATTAAGTAGACTCAATCAGCCGTTTTTGCAGTGGTACTAAGTCTGAGATTTTTTTTGTGATCCCCGTGCCGTGGGGTGCAATTTGGGCTGATTATGCCCAGAAATGTCAAATGTTTCACAATTTTTTTTTGTCTGGGGGACAGGGGACTATTAGACCTTTCGTTTAATATGCATTTTGATAAATAATAAATAAATAAGATTTATAATATATCTATCCTAATAAATGCTCAAGGCACTGTACACATACTGTAGCATTAAAAATTACAAATAAGTATGAAAAATAAAATAATTGAACAGTGATTCTAAATTAACTACATATTTGCATAAGCATCACATATGAGATGGGTTTATAGATTCTTATATCAGGTTGTCTTGTTTTGTTGACTCGTCCAATTTTTTTTTGGACAGTCAACAGAACAAGTACTGGCATTCGATTCCAAAGACAAGGAGCTGCAACAGCAAATGATCTGTATACCCCATGTATGGTAAGATTTTGGTTCACATAAAAGGAGTTTATCACCAGAAAGAAGATTACGAAGAGGAACATATACAGTAATTTCAGCAAGTTAGATATATAAACTGGCAATCATTCATCGATTTGTAAAGAATAAGCATTATTTTGTACATGATGTGATGGGAAATTGGAAGCAACAGAACAAGACAACCTGATATGGAGTGGCAATCGATTCCAAAGACATGGAGCTATGATCTGTTACCCCATGTATGGTAGGATTTTGGTTCACATAAAAAAAGTTTATCACCAGAAAGAAGATTACAAAGAGGAACATATAATTTCAGCAAGTTAGATATATAAACTGGCACAATCATTCTTCGATTTGTAAACAATAAGTAATATTTTGTACATGATGCGATGAGAAACTGGAAGCAACAGAACAAGACAACCTGATATGAAGTGGCAATCGATTCCAAAGACGCGGAACTGCAACAGCAAATGATCTGTCACCTCATGTATGGTACGATTTTGGTTCACATAAAAGGAGTTTATCACCAGAAAGAAGATTACGAAGAGGAACATATAATTTCAAGTTTGATATATAAACTGGCACAATCATTCATCGATTTGTAAACAATAAGTAATATTTTGTACATGATGCGATGAGAAACTGGAAGCCAGTGCAAATCTTTCAGGATGGGAGTTACATGTATGTGACATGTATTCTTTGAGAGAGATACAATCCGCGCAGCCATGTTTTGAAGTACACTGTTCTGTAGTTGAAGACGATGAATCTGTTTGTGGGGCAGGCCATGCAGCAGGTCTACAAAATTTGGAAGTTTAGCCATAAACCAAGTACAAAATTAAATGTAACTGTATTTTTGTATATTTTATTTTAAGATAATAGTTGGGGTAGCTAATATCAGAGTCAGTGATTCTAGTTTCAGGTTTGTAAATAATAATGTGTTCTCAGTTATAACTTGTCTTTCATAAAAACAAATATTTTCAAAATAGCTGCAGTGAAAAAAAAAAACATTATTTATAAGGGATACTTTATGCATTATTTATCAGGGATTCTTTATACATTATTTATAAGGGATTCTTAATGCATTTTTTAAAAGGGATTCTTTATGCATTATTTATAAGGGATTCTTTGTGCACTGTTTGTAAGGTATTCTTTATGTATTATTTGTAAGGGATTCTTTACCAGCTGAAATTTGCTAACATGAGGTTTTCTTATTACTGCTGAAAAATGTTTTAACCATGAAATCAATATCAAGTTTGATTTACTGTGCTGTGCTGTATATGCTTCATAATCCAAGAGAAAATTACAAATGTTTCTTTTTGTTTAATAAATAAGTTTAACTCAAAACTCTACAAAAATGATGATATGTTTTGTGAAGGATGTTCAAATTAATTACTTTGAAAGTTTTTATTATAATAATTGATAGAACATCAGTTTTATATAGTACTTTCTTACAACTGCAATCAAAGCGCTTATATAATACCTTTTGTCCAATTGTCTCACAAGTTGAAAACTTTTTAAAGTCTCTGGGGATTACTTTTAACTGTGCAGCTCTCACAGTGCAGCGGTCACTAGCCAGGGGTGTAGGAAGGGTCACCTATCGGGTGGGGGAAAAAACAAATTTTAGGTGACAAGTAGGGAAATTGCACTGGTAAATTTAAGGAATATTCCAATCACTTTTTGTAAAAGTATATTTAAAAGAGCATACTTTTAGAGCCAATTTGGTACAAAAATCGGGTTGATATAATATTCCGTTCAGAAGATATGGATTTTTAAAGATTTCCCAATTGCATTTTAAAGTTTTTGTACAGTATGATGAATTTGTGTTTGATGATGTCATAGAGGCAATTCCATTGCAAATGCTTATGTATTTTTTTGAACGTTAATTTGTTGTTTCTGTATGATTAGAAACAATTTTCCAAAATTAATTAAAGTAGGGTATATTTGGCAATGTATATAAATACCTAACTTTCATCACTTTATTTTTCTAGCAGGTTTTACTGATAAGAAAGGATGATAGATTTGAATGAAATAAATCAACTTTGTGGGAGAATGTATTGCTGTGATGTCATACTGAGCATTTTCCTATTGGTTTATTGGTATATTTTGTGAACCTTAAACTAAGAATAACTCCTGGTAGGTATAACATATCAACATGATTTTTGTACAAAATTGTTTCTAACATTTTTCTCTTTCTTATGAAAGGCTACGAAAAAAATTGGAATATTCCTTTAAGTTTCCATCAAAATGACTGCATGTCCCCTTCAATTTTCCATCAAATTTCTTCAATTTCCGGGTTATTTCTTCATTTTCATAAATTTTTCTTCAATTTCAGGAAATTTTTGCCAATTTTCAGGAAATTTTACCAAAATATGAAATAATGTTACCATATTTTTCAATTCTATGTTAATAATTTCCAAATTTTATATTTTTCAATGTTATGTAAATATTTTCCCAATTTCAGCTCCTAAACGGAAGAAAGCAAACCAGGAAGGTGAAATCCACTGCCTCTGTCATTACCCGATTAGGCATTATTACCCTGCTCTATCAATTGATTTAACTAGTTGATTGTATTG
This sequence comes from Chiridota heheva, assembly GCA_020152595.1. Taxonomy (NCBI): domain Eukaryota; kingdom Metazoa; phylum Echinodermata; class Holothuroidea; order Apodida; family Chiridotidae; genus Chiridota; species Chiridota heheva. The sequence goes on from JAIGNY010002569.1 coordinate 410,532, forward strand.
GCCTGAAAATCTGACAAATAATTTCTACATAATTACTACATAATTATGCATGACAGCAGTTTCCAATTGTTGCCAAATTTAATTAGTTTTGTCTGGTAACTTAAAAATAATTGTTAACTATTAAAGTTATTGTTCAAGTTAATGCAAACTTATATACTTTTGTTCTTTTTAAACTAGTATGTACAGTGTCATCAGAAATAGAAATGTAACACATAGGGTCTTTTAAATAAACACAGGATACTTCTCTTTCAAATATGTTTTATACTTGCTTTCATTCATAATACATAGGACTGTTTTCAGTCCATGGTTATAATGAAGGGTACGCTCTAATAATCCCTAATCAGGCTACTCTAAAATGTGGAACAACACTGCACTGCCAGAAAGGTTCAGAAAAAAACTTGATTTTTTTAAGTTTTCAAGCATTTACTGTATAATGAATAGGAGCCCCAAATTCTACTTTCGACACTGAGACTTATTCCAAGATTCTAAAAAGAATCCAATGGACATCTACCCTACAATAGGGCATGCTCCATATGGCAACAACTGAGGTGATTAACCTTAGGCTCTGTATGCAACACCGCTATCCTGACTGGAAATTTAGAACGGTCATTTTAACTGTTGATTGACCCGAAAATGGTGTAGAATTGACAATCATTCGTTGGTTAATACTGATTTGTCATTTCTAAATGGTTTTATAGCAATTGACAGGTAAAACGCCAAATAAATAGACTTTGGGTAACATGCAAACGACAGGTTTTTTTCAAGCCCACATCATTTGTGAAGCGATCGTTAACGACAACAGGGGTGAAAAAGTGCACCAAAAACTTGCCAGGAAATAACAACATTTAGTAGGGGGGTAGTGATTTATTTTATCGAGAATTGGACGGGAAAGGAATTTTATTTCCTAATTTTCGGGAGTCATAGTTACGGATAGGCCGAGGTTTTTTAAGTGGGGATAAAATTTCTTGTCAAAATGGCAGTATTGCATACGGAGCCTAACGTTAATGACCCCTATGGTTGCCATTTTGAGTGTGGCCTATACTATAAAGTTATAGCTATAATGTTAAGCCGTTGGTTCTCTGAACACTTCTCGAAAATAGTAGGGTGAAAACCCGGTGTTCGTCCACTTTCATCCCGGTCGCACGACACTGGCATCTGCTATGCTTGGCGTTAAGCCATCGGTCCCAATGGTAGGACAGAACCCTGCCTGGTTCTCTGAACACTTCTCGAAAAGAGTAGGGTGAAAACCCAGTGTTCATCCACTTCCGTCCCGGTCGCACGACACTGGCATCTGCTATGCTTGGCATTAAGTTGTCGGTCCCGATGTTAGGACAGGACCCGGCCTGGTTCTCTGAACACTTCTCGAAAAAAGTAGGGTGAAAACCCAGTGTTCATCCACCTCCGTCCCGGTCACACGACACTGGCATCTGGTATGCTTGGCGTCTATGCTCCATATAGGAGTCTTGCCGAGTTCCCGTAAGGGAGGATCATGTACTATGTAGGCCTAGTAAAGAAACAAACTACGGCCTAGCTAGTTTCGCGAAAACCGGTAGGAATATGCTTTATTTTCGTTAACTATCTGACAAAATCTGTAATTAGCATCCGAATTCTGCATCACAAAGAAAATAACTACACTGAAATATGGGTACTTACCTATTACATGAAATTTTATTTCACGAACATAAAATATTTGATTATTTTCTGGCATCTTACTTGACGCTGGAATGCAATTGCTGCGAACTCTAACAAATTCAGGAAGCATACCAGAATTACTTATTCCACCCGGGGCCAGGCATGGCATCCAAATCAAATAACATATCTCTATTCTCCAACATTGGAATTTACATTTGTTTATTGGACAATTGGAACGCAGGCCTAATGTTATGTCCCAGTACGTGTAGAAATAATGTCAGACCTTTGTAAATTCAATAATTCCTCATGGGGGCGAATATCTTTGGATGATCAAAAAGCCAGACCCGGCTAGAAAGGAGAAAGGGGTGCCTAAATTTGGTCCGAAAAGATTAAAGCAAATGGTATTCAAAATACTAACGTACTCATCCAGAATATTCAAGATTAGTATTTGTGCATGCCGTCTTAGCCATGCCAAATGGAGTTAGGAAAAGATGTGAAGAGAATCTGACTCTTCAAAATCACTGTATTCGTCAGACCTTCAATATTGGGGGTACTCAGTTATTGGCCCCTCTGACCCCCGGTTCCTACGCCACTGATGACATCAATCGTTATTAAAAGCCTCATATTTCATTATCGCAAGCTGGCTTCATATTCCATCAAACAAACCCGACCCTCCTTCCCCCTTCCTATGCCATTATTATATTCCTTACAGTCTTCCGAATCGCAACCAAACATAGCCTATGTATCTTGAAATGTATGCATAGTTCACAAAATTGCAAAAGTTTGTTACTACATTTTGCGCAGTGGCATAGCAATAGGGGACTGTAATTTTTCAAAAACCTTGGAAAATTTGCACAAAAGAAATTCATTATTGTTGGATTGCTTTGGTAATACTGATGAAAGCGATCGGTCGAAGAGGTCATTTGTATACCAGCCATATCTTGGGGGAACAAAAATTCTTCAAAATATCAGACTTTTTCTTTAAAATATCTGATATTTCCCCCCAAATTTCCAAAGATTTTTTTCAAAATATCTGACTTTTTCAATATTTTCGAAAGTTTTGCTTATATCCGTAGTTTTTCTTTACAATATGGTAATTGCACATTATACTGCTGTGGTCATTGAATTTCATTTCATTTTGTGGTCATTATAATTTGCGTCGATTAGTGCATTTTCCAGCTTAACACCTCACAGGGCTGCCAGAAGCAAACTTGAGCGACGGGGGCAGCTCCTGAATCCATACTTTTTTTGCAATGTTTTGCTATCCTGTTTGGGAAAACATTAGCAAGCGAACCTTTGAGGTCAGTTTTAGCTATCAGTTGTATATCAGCTTGGGGAAAAGGGTCACAAAATTTCCAAAAATCATTTTTTTTAAAGTTAGGTCTACTTACTAGCAAATTGCCTCAAAATATCCGAAATTTTCCTCAAAATATCAGACTTTTCTTTCAAATTAACGAAGTATTCCCTGAAAATTCCTAAAGTATCTGACATTTTTCCCGAAATTTCCGAAGTTTTTCCACAAAATATCCTAATATTCCAATATTTTCGACAGTTTCACTAAAGATATTCGTGGTTTTCCGTCAAAATATCCAACTTTTCCTTTAAAATATTCAGCTTTTCCCTCAAAATTTCCGAAGTATTTTCTGAAAATTATCAAAATGTTTCTGAAATATCAGACATTTTCCCAAAAATTTCCGAAGGTTTTCCACAATCTGCTATCCTTGGAAAAAAAATAAGCAAGCGAACCGTTGAGGTCAGTTTTAGATGTCAGTTGTATATCAGCTTGGGGAAAAGGGTCACAAAATTTCCGAAAATCACTTTTTTTAAAGTTAAGTCTATTTAAGGTAAGCAAATTGCCTCAAAATATCAGAATTTTCCTCAAAATATCAGTTTTCTTTCAAAATTACCAAAGTGTTCCCTGAAAACTCCTAAAGTATTTGACATTTTCCCCGAAATTTCCAAAGTTTTTCCACAAAATATTTTACTTTTCCAATATTTTCGACGGTTTTACTAAAGATATTTGTGGTTTTCCGTCAAAATATCCAACTTTTCCCTCAAAATTTCCAGCTGTCCCTCAAAATTTCCAGCTTTTTCCTCAAAATTCACGAAGTTTTTATCAAAATATCAGACATTTTCCCAAAAATTTCCGAAGGTTTTTCACAAACTATTTGACTTTTTTAATATTTTTGAAGGTTTTGCTTATATCGGTAGTTTTCTTTAAAATACGGTAATTGCACATTATGTTGCTGTGGTCATTGAATTTTATTTCATTTTGTGTTGATTAAATTTTGCGTCGACTAGTGCATTTCCCAGCTTAACACCTCACAGGGCTGCCAGAAGCAAACTTGAGCGACGGCTGGACGGGGGCAGCTCCTGATAAAGGGTATCTTCCATACTTTTTTTTGCAATGTTTTGCTATCCTGTTTGGGAAAGAATAGCAAGCGAACCTTTGAGGTCAGTTTTAGAGGTCAGTTGTATAGCAGCCATACCTTTCAGACCTTGGGCATGTTGGGGAAAAGGGTCACGGAAGTTTCCGAAGTTTTTACTCAGTCTGAATTTTTCAATACTTTCAAAGATTTCGCTCATATCCGAAGTTTATCTTTAAAATATCCGACTTCCCCCACCCCCACCCCCACCCCCATCCTTCCACCTCGTCCCCTGGCAAAAAAAATCTACATACGCCATTGATTTTGCGTTTTGCATTTTGTGTATATGAGGTAATTGCACGTTATCTTGCTGTCAGTGGTCATTTAATTTTATTTCATTTTGTGTTGATTAAATGTTGCGTCGATTACTGCATTTTCTTGCTTAAATGTTGAACACCCCACAGGGGCGCCAGAATAAGCAAGCTTCCTGTTTTGAAGAAGAAGAAAAAAATAGCAGGCGGGCCTTTGGTGGGATCCTGGGGCGAGACCGGCGGAACATTGATAGGTGTCCAGGAGCAAAGCTCTGAGGATTCCCTGTTTTTAATGGCCCAAAATGGCCTTTACATGATGGGAAACTATGAAGAAAACAAAGACTAATATAGTTAACACGTACTAAGATGGCGACGTGGGATTCAGGGGATGATGGAAGCTGCAGATAAATTGCGGGTAAATTTCCCCACTGTTCCGGTGCCACTGCTCCCCACCCCGATAAATCAAAGCGCCACACCCTGACGAGGAAAACAAACAATGTATATCAAATTAAGACTCACCGGTTGACGACTTGGGCTGAGTCGTTTTTGCACGGAATTATTTCACTGTTTCCGATTTCAGTCCCCGAAATACAAAGGATTAGGAGGCTTAAAATAGTTGTAACGGCCATCTTTAAAATAGCTCAGGCGTATAGTACAGACTCACAAAGTTGCAACTTGAACTTGCAACAGTGTTTTGCTTGATGAGTCCTTATTCATACGAACTCTTACAAATGAGACGTAAACTTTCCAACCTATAGTCTCTTGTTGATTAATTTCATTTTCAAGTCCTAGCCGATATGGACAAATGCATCTGATACATTTCACGCGATGCTTCCATTTCACTATCAACTAAACCTGCAAGATCAGTTTTAAATTGCGGTTCACTGATTTGAACAAGTTTATGCAGTTTCATTTTATGTTCATGTATCACAGCGTAAGGTATGCAATATCTAGGTAGTCATTATTACAACAGATCATCGAAACAGGAACTATTTATCTCTTAACAGCACTTACGATTAAAACATAAAATGATAAATATAAATAGGTTTTTCGCCAACGCATGCGCAATTGGCTATTTGTTCAATCTTATTCAAACAAATGACTGTATTTTCGTTTAAAAACGGATCATCAAGTATTTATTTTCTATATACAGATATATTCGAGTATTCGGTCATCCGGGAATTTTGTCAACGTTTTTTTCTTTAACGCACGCTATGCTAACCAATAAGAATTGCTGATTTTGTTATAATTTACGCAGTTATTTTCTCCTAACCAGGCGAATCAAATATTTTGAAAACTTTGGCATATGTTGATCTTGATATTCTTTTTAATATTAGATTAAAATTTGATCTATAGGCGGCAGGAAAATAAAGAATCTTCTTTCACAAAGTTGGCCGTTTTAACGTTAGTGTCAATGGAGAGTAGGGTTTGTTTTCACCCAATACTCAATTGCGCACGCATTGTGACGTCATCCCGAATATTCGAATAGGGAACTAAACAAGCCCTATAACTCTATAGCCAGGAATTAGATAGTTGGATCTTTTTTATTATATGAAAGGTCACTTAACTATTTTATTAAGATAACAAAAACAAAGAACATAATGTGTTACTTTCCAAGTTGGGTTGGATGTACAAGAGTCGATAAGTATCTCACTATTCATTTTGTATAGAACTGTACATACCCATCGCCTTTCCGAATGATTTTCACCAGGCGATACAAATATCTTTCTGCTCATAGCATCAAAGATCAAAGACCAGTTTTAGAAATGAAACCATACTCCTAACTCGCACAACAATTGTCTAGTAAGTAACAGCGGCTCCTCCCGAGTTTTGATTTTTTTGAGAAAGTGAAACCATGTTTTTTCCGACACTCGAGGTCTGTGAAATCTGTTCATGTTTTTCAACAAACTTCGAAATTTCATTACTTGATCAAAAATTGTGAGATCTGAAGGGTACTTTCTCAAAAAAAGGGGGTTCGTTTGCTCGGACGAACCACCATAGCTACGGTCTTGCTAAAAAGTAGCTACGTAACCAGCATTGTAATCTAGGCATATGTTACAATCAATGGTGCATGGTAAACATTTCTAAGATGTGCAGTGGAATTTCTACGGAGGAAAATTTGTTAAAATTGGGGATTTCTCCCTGGCTGTTCTTGCTTTAAAGTTGCACAGGCGCGTTAGTATAGACCATTTTGACTGGTGGTAGTGAGAGGGGAGGAGGGGGAAGGTAAATATAAGATTTATTAACGGCCTAAAATTAGCATCCCATTAGAAGAAGAAAAAACTGCCTCCCTGTCAGCCTGTAAAAAGTTAATAATCAAGATCGGTAGCACTTGGAGATTTGGCTTCAAACTGTATGACTGTTACCAGATTTACCAACTAATCTCAAATTTTATCGTTGACCAGTCTCAAAGCTTGGGAGTTGTGACACCCCACACACCCCTGGTATTTACGCCCCAGTGTCCACCACAAGAAGAGTTTAAGTTCCTTTTGAAATGTAGTGTCAGAGAACTAAACGCTAAATGCTCCTTTCCGCCAAGCAGCCAAAGGACAATCATATGACTTTTGAAGACGGTTTTATATGGAGCACAAGCTTTAAAGCTGTAAAGAGAGAAGCTTCGTGGTAATCCTAAGTTGGCACGCGACGCCAGTTTCCCTAAAATAGTGACTTTTCCCAACTATCAAAGTTAAACAGGGCGATATCTACCCCACGCAAAGGTGGGATTACGAAGAAGGGTAGGGGCACCCTTGTATTTAAATGTTATAACGGTGAATTTTCGGAAAGAATATTCCCGTTAATATCTTCGGCAAAATTGGGGGCAAAATATCTTCATCAGACTCAAATTTATCAAGTTGGTTTTTATTTCAACCTTTCATTATATGCTACAATTGCTTTGCTTGATTTGCAATCGACATAAGTTAATGCTGGTATAGCATAGCATAGCATAGCATAGCATAGCATAGCATAGCATAGCATAGCATAGCATAGCATAGCATAGCATAGCATAGCATAGCAAGGTTTAACGTCCCGAAAGCATCCAGTGCTGGACATTATATCAAGACGGCCACAGCCTTTGATAACCAGTTGTGAACTCACTGGTTGCAGACCCACCGGGATATCTTCACGTTTAACCCTTAATTTATCAATTCTTTGTTCAACTCCTTTGTGCATCATTACCATTGAATGAGCCACGCGCGTGCCGTTCATATGCAAATTTTGAACCTAATTGGCATTCCCTTCATTGTGTGTGAAAACGTAATCAGAAACTAGGGCAGTATTGGTGCTTATTCATATTACTCACTCATTTGCCAAAAATTAAATTGAAAAATTCTGCGGTAAAGGCTCGTTTTTATTATCCGTTCATAAGAGTAAAAAAAAAAAAACTTGACAACTGATGACGTAATAGAATTTCGGGGATAATTGATTAGCTCAAATTCCGCTTTAATATGAAGTGAAAAATTGAGCAAAACTGGAAAGTCTTGAACAGATCTGATTTTAGGCGATATTATTGAGTCAAAAGTGGGGATCACCCTAATGCAAAAAAACACACAAGAGATATGAATTCTGAAAAAAGTGGAAAATATGCCCCATCCCCCCACCAAAAAATAATGCCTCCCCCAAATCCAGCCTATGCAAGTGGGTGAGGTGTGAGTGGTTAAAGGTCAGGGAATCCATGTAAATTACTTGTTGCAATGCATTTTAGTCCGACAATTTGTCTTTTCCCAAAATGATTTTATCTGCTTATAAGGCTGCTGGAGTAGGGCCCCTATCCCTCCCCTAAAATATCGTTACATTCCCAACGAGGGTCTGCGAGCCTATTATTGTCGATAATAATATTTTTGTTTTACTGCATTCTGGTTTTTTACTCATTTGAACTTTTCAGCTAGATGGTTTTTTGTTTCCACTTAAGAAAACTGTGCAATTTCTTCCCTGACAATTAATGTAGTAAGCCAGTGAGCCATAAGTACAGGGGGCCATACATTATACTTTGCTATGACAGTATATGATAACTTGCTATTTGAATTATTGCCAAACATTGTCAAACGCGTTTTATCCAAATTCCTGCACTTGGCTGCTTGGTCGAAATGTGAGGGCGTATTATGCTGGGGTCTCAAAAATATTCTAATACACCTTTTTCGTAGATACTATAGTAATCAGTAACCATCTTCGATATTCAAATCAACCGTATTCTTTTGTTATGAATACTTAATTTCATTTTCAAAGACAGCCACATTAAAAATTAGATTTCTGTATATTAATTTTGAGCAATTTATATATAGTTTGAAAGAGTATCATGGGCGTAGGAGCTCAAATTGTTTTAGGGAAGGGAGGGATGAGGGGGCGGAGAGTAATTTCCCAAAAATTTCGATTTTCCAGGCGCAAAATTGGCAAAAGGAAACACCGATACTCCCTTTGCATTACAAAAGTGTCTTGTTTGGTATTTTTGCCCGAATTTCTTTAAATGCATTGCCCGAAAATAGTCTTAATTTTTCAATTAGGGGGCAATTACCCCTGATCCCCTGCCTCCTACGCCCATGATTTAAAGTATTCAAATCTGAGCAGATCAGTTTTTGAGTTATGGCTGATCAAAATTTGGCCAGTTTTTAATTCATGAGTAATTTGTGACGTAAACAACTCAAAATCTTGATGTAATTCTCTCAATTTCTTTCCTTTTTGTAAAATGGTTTAATGTTTAATCAAATGTTTTGCTACTTTGCCCTGATTGGAGGGGGGGGGGGCACTTTTTACTAAAATTGATAGGGGTGTGCAGTCCACCAACCGAAAAACATACCCGCAGTATGACATATCTTTTTGGTAACTGCAGTATGAAATTATACAAGTTTGATGCCCGCAGTATGAAAGAAGTCAATGTTGATGCCTGCAGTATAAGTATTCAACGAAAATATTATAAAGATGGACCAGCAGTACAAAATTAACACAGTAAAACCTCATTTTTGGGGACCTGCACTACGAAAATGATTTTTTAAAAAGGCACCTGCTCGGGCTGCACATATATATACATTACATATGGAGATTCGCCCCCTCTCCTCCTCCGGCCGGGCTACTATGATGGCGTTTAATAGATTCTGAAGTGTTGAAGGAGTTTAGCTATATTGCCTCTACACGTCCATACACCTTTAAAATTGCCATGAATTAGCAAAAAAGACCAGGGCTCCTTCAATATATATATGATCAGCAACTTATATGAATGTGTAATACGAGAGGTAAAACCTTGCCACATCTTATCGTTTACACCAAACATTGGACTTTGAGATTATTAACACACACTCAATTATTGACAATTGATGGCAAACTATCAAATCTAGAAGTTTGGCTTGAGCAGCCTTCTTTGTTATTGTGTTGACATGTCCTCCAGCCAACTTGGGCTTTTTAAGAACGTGAATAGGCCTGTACAGACTTACAAATTTGGCATTCTTATTTTACATATAGTACCTCCTTGCTTTAACTGTGTGCCGTAAACACATTTTCCACACATCAAAAACTAAAGTAAGAAAATTGAGGAATAATAAAAAATGTCTGGAACAGATGCAATCGTTACAGAGAAGAGGGATATCGATTATGAAAAGCAGAAAAAGGAAAAGTAAGTTATAAAGATAATAATATTTAAATTGAATATTACTTCAGCTGATATGTTATACAGAAGCTAATGAGAGGAGCAGTTATACCTACCATGTACTGTACCTCCTTGGTCCCTACCACAGGCTTAAAGTATTATTTTCTGTATATTAAGGTAAGGCCTATATATCTACATTTACATTATATCATCTCTTTTGTAATCAATTTACTGCTTTTATCTTTGTAGAACACTTTTTCTCTCACTAAGTTCACATAAAATATAACCAGCTTGGACAAGTTGTGGAAGGTCGTATAAGTTAGCTCTAGTGTAGGACTTCCTTTTTTCATCAGCAATGAAAGAAACTATTAGTTTATCCGAATTGATCCTTATTCAGTCTTTTTGACTCCGTAGCATCTGAGCACGAAGAAAACGACATTTTTCATTCCGTTTTTATTTTTCAGCCCTCAATAAAGAGGCAAAATGTTATACATACGCAGATCAAGTTTGTAGTGCAACATATGCAGCGTTATGATATTCCATTCTTTGATAAAGCTGCAAAATAGTTTTGTATTATCATAAACATACATTCGGTGGGATAGACCCTCAGCACAGCTTCATCACAATTTTGATGGATACTTTTTTTTATCGAAAAAAGAAAAAGAGAGGGGCGGCAGTGGCGTCTTCAGTGGGGTCAGGAGAAACCCCCACCCCCTCCCCCTTGGCGAAATTCTATACTGTGAAATGTTAGTAGCGGAATGATATTGGAAAAATAAACTGTAATAATGAATAGGTTAGATATCGCCCAAATAATTTGGTGATGGATTTTACCCTACTGAATTTTTAATGTTCGGGAAATTTTCCAAGAATTTGTTTTCGATTTTCGGGAAATTTTCTTCAATGTCCTTTACTTTCAGAAAGTTTTATTCGATCTTCGGGATATTTTCTTAAAGTTTCCTTTATTTTCGAGAAATTCTATTCAATTTTCAGGACATTTTCTTTAATCTTCGGGAAATTTTCTTCAATTTTCTTCAAAAAAGACAGAGATTCGTAGCGATATTTAGGAAATTATATCTGGGATGACATGTTTTAATAGATTTGTATAAAAATATTAAATCAATTGGTCCAACGTTTTGACATAGTGGCGAATGTACATGCCAGCTTGCTCAGGAACGACTATTGATCCGGATTAAATTATTGTAAATGATCATAAAATGCTACAAACACGAAAAACAAATATCTTAAAATCATGATTTGCGCTTAAATGTTCATCACATTCTTCAACATGTCAAAAAGGGAACGAATTATTGAATTAATATACGATGGTTAATTTACCCCTTTGAATCGATCTTCAAGCTAGTAAAACAGTTAACAGCGTATCATACTGGTGTCCGCCCACTGGACCGAAGGCCCATTAGCCCACGTGCTACAACATCTGTTGACGTAACCAGTAATACAAACTATTAGCAGGTCTTGCCCCCTTACACCCCGCCACTGCCTACATATAGAAACTAATTCGGATTAGTTTATTAATTTGTTTAACGATTAATCAAGATCAGACGAGTGAGGCTAGCTACTAGTATAAATCATTCTTACAGCCGTATATATAATAAGAGGCTAGCTCCTAGCTGATTAGTATAAATCATTCTTACAGCCCAATAGATTGTTTTAACTCAAAATTCACTTCATTTTTTGCAGTGTCGTTGTTTTTATTGCAAAGAAATGCTTGATTAATTTTGAAGGATAATGCATTTAGCTATATTGATTTAAAATTCACTAAAAGCATAATGAAGAAAGCAACAACAAAAAATCTTCAAAATTGGCCATTTTGCAGCGCTTTTAATATTTTTGTGCAAATATGGGCAAAGTATGCACATTTATATGTTACTCTTGCGATGTATGAACGGGACATCATGAGTGTCTATTTTTGTTTTTGTTATATCTAACTTCATGCCCACGGTTGCCCTCTGCCATTTCTCGGGAAGATAATTCTAATGACTGAATGAAGAAGAGTTGATCTTACCATACCCTCCCTCAACTAACTTTAAGCTGGACTGCTGGAGAAGGTATTTTGAACATTTTCAAAGTCTGAAATGAAGGGGAAAATATAAAGAAAAACTGAAGCATTTTTGAGGTGCATTGTTTTTCTTGTTCACATCTCGTTTTTCTTTTCTTCAATATGTTAAAAAGATTTAAACTTAAATTATTCATGACTTGAAAAGTACACATGCTATTTCAAAATTCAATGACTATTAAACTTGCTCTTTTCGGTGTACATAGCTAGCTGTTGTACGTTTCAAAACCTAGACAGTTTAAACAGGCAGGCTAAAGTGTGAATGGACTGTAGACTAATACAGATACCAATGAAAGAGACCTGTCATATATCGTCTTTTGCAAAACAAAATGTGACATAGAGGGAAAACATTAGCCCAAGCGGGGCAGAATTGATACAGATGAGGGCCTATATGGATCCCTGGAGGGTCTCCATTTACGATCCATCAAATCTCTATGAAAAAGGTCCTTAAAATTCCTCTATTTCAGAACTAATTTTTCCATAACTTTTGAAAATAAGAAAGAAAAAAAGTTGCATCTTGTATCAAAAGAAAGGTTAGATCATTCTCTTCCTCGTAGTGTGTTTCGTAAATTTATTCCGCTTCATTCTACCCCGTACTCTGACGTACGAACTGATAAAGAAAAGAAACTTTTCATGGTTTGCGTGACGCATTGACCATCTGAACACACTTGTTTAATCTTTTTGGCATCATAACTTCTTATCACCGTACGTCACAAATTCATTTCCTTTCTGGTTAAATAGAGCAAGCTTTTTTGTACAAGGGATACAAAAGTCAATGCCATTGGTCCTTTTTTCATTGTCTTTATCTATATACCTTTTCAGACTATTTTATAATAAATTAAAACCTACATCACTCTGTTCTCGTTCTTAATTTCTGTATTACTATCCATACAAATAAATATATGGCACGACAGCCCTTCCTATGCTAATAGCATAAGGAACCAATGCATTCATGTAGGCGTGTGTATGTGTGTGTGTGTGTGGGAGGGGGGGGGTGGGTGTGTTTGTATGTATGTATGGGTGTATGTATGTATGTGTGTCTGTAACAGCAAGCTTATAAGCACGATGTCTCAGAACAATACACTGGATTCATGTTATATATGCTACATAGCTTGCCCATTGGCTGTAAATGTGCCCTATTATTTTTGGTGTTAATGTCATGCATGTTATTGAGTAGGCGGGGCTTAAGATAAAAATCTTGAAATGCGCATATTTTGACAACCGAATGTCTGTTTTGTTTCATATGTGGTATAATTATGAAGCTAGCTAGTGTCCACATGTTTGCCTTTAAAACATATTGAATTTCATTAATATTAAGCTATAATAATAATAATGCTAATTTGCGTGGGTCTCTTGTGTCTGAGCTTACACACAAATTCGGAGAGAGTTAACCGCAAGTTGAATGAGCATAAACCATGCGAATTTTTGTCTTAGATGCATGCCTACCAGGAGAAAGGGTATCCATATGATGCCGCAATGGACACCAAATAGTTAGTAGAAACCTCAACCCAATGAAAGGAATGCCAGTTAATCTGGAAGCAATGGATGATTTTATCAAGAAAGTGGTACCTCCTTGATTCTATTCACAGGTTCACTAAGGCTAGACCATTCAAGAAAGGCGAGGCTATTCTATTTGGTATGGTCAGGAGCTCCTTGGTGATCGAAAGGTGCACCAGTTTCCCTGCACAACATCGGTCCCCTTCAGTGGGTTTAGATGTGGGAGAGGAAGTTGGTAGGGTGTCTGTTTGGGTAGATAGTCTTGGAACAGATACTGTTGACAGGCCTCATGTTGGATTGTCTGTGGTTGGTGATTGTACATGTTCCATAGGTAGTACAGTTTTTGATTCGTATGGTACTTTGCCTGCGGATTCTGTCAGGGATAAGGTGTTGTGGATATGCATTCACTTGTTAGATATGTTGACACATAGTTTTGTGGAGTAGATCGTAGTAGAAGGATTAGGGTGTGTCTCTCAGGGGCTAGAGCTGATGACGTGAGTTCTCATGTTGAGACTTTATGTAAGGGTGAAGATACCGTCGTAGTTTCAATAGGTACAAATGATATTTCAAGGAGAAATGTTGATTCTGTTAGGCGTAGTTTCATTGATTTGTTATCAAAGTTGAAGAACACACGTTGTAAGGTTCTAGTTGTTGGTCTGTTGCCACAACGTAGAGGTAGTTCCTTCATGATAGATAAGATGATGTTGATCAATAGTTGGCTAGAGAGTATTTGTCGTCTGTTTGAGGTTGGTTTTGTAAATTTCTGGCATAACTTTTAATCTCGGGTTTATTGGTTCATGAGAGATGGATTGTATTTAACTGGGAAAGGTGCTCGTGTTCCAGGGTTTCAATAGAGCAATTAAAGATCTGAGTCCTCTAAACTACTACGGGGGATAGTCACGGGGGTGAGACTTTAAACCTACCTGTCAGGCCTGTTTCTGGGGATAAGGGCTGTTCTTCTAGTGGTAGAATTAAGGCTATGTTTTCAAATGTTCGTAGCATTTTACATAAACGTGATGAGTTGCTGGCTGAAGTTTCAATTAGTGGATCTGATATAATTGGTATTACTGAGAGTTGGATTTATAGTGAAATTAGTCATTCAGAAATACATATTCCAGGTTACTCATTTTTCAGACAAGACAGGTTAGATACTCTCAATGGTAGAGTTGGCGCTCTATTGTTTGTAAATGACAGTTTTAATTGCATAGATAGGATCAAAAGTTTTCTTTTGGTTTTTAGCTTAACGAAGTAGATGTTATAAAATGGGAACTTTTCTGTTAACGTTTTAGAAATGTATCTAGTCAGAGGTTTTTGACTTTTGAATTTTGGCAGCGTTAAAGACCATGAAAATCTCCACACGAGGTGTATTCAATTTATCATTTACTGTTTGCATACCTGAAACAGAGCAATTTACATTTTCATCATTTTCATGAAAATTTGCAGTTAAATCTGGAAAATATGTGCTGATGTATGAATAATTGCTTACAGCTGACTAGTCACACCAGGGAAACGATAAGCACGAAGGAGGTTATTCACACTACAGTGCATAATATCCTCTCTTGTATGGACAGTATGGAATACTATCCCTGTTAATTACCCTTGCTCGTTACCTGTGCCTGAATGACTTGTCTTCATTGTTTCAATCATGGAGCTATTAACTTCTAAGTTAATAGCTCCATGTTTCAATGTAAAGTAAATTTGGAAACTTAAAAGTTATAGCAGCTCTGCAGTTTCTTCAATCTAAGGTATAACAAATGACACAAAACGTATTGATTTATGAAACTTTTTGCTTTTAAAGTTGAAATTGCAAATTAAGTATTATAATCTTCTGAAAAAGTGGGAGACTGAGGCTTCTTTCTCCTCTTAATTTGGAGGAAGGAGACCCCCCCTCCCCTCAAAAAAAAAAAAAAAAAAAAATTGGAAAAAAAAGAAGGAATTCTAACAACAAAAATGAAGATGTAACCTTAGTAAGAGATATCTTGATATCTTGAAAATATCTTTATTTATAAAAATTATTGCTGGAGGGGCTTGAAGCGTACTTCCTTGGATTCCATTGGGACAGTCTCCTGGAGTTCTATGGATTTTTCCCTCTCTTAAGGAAAGTAAACTGCTTTTAGCCAACAAAATTAAGAAAATTGCCAATTAATAGTAAGACAAGTATTGTCAGTATGAAAGATTTAAACATTGTTTTCTCTGAAAAAGTGCTGCGAGAGGAATGAAGTATACTTCCTGCGAGTCCAGGAGACAATCCCCCCAATTTCACAGGTTTCTCCTTTTCTGAGGGGAATATATTATCATTTTTAGCTAATACATGTGTAGACAGGCAATTGAATCTCCAAACAGCTTTGGTTTTGACATCAGCTGCCTCCAGCTGAATTTACTCATTTTAATGGACAATATTTTGGTCTTGTGGATTCGGGGCATGGCCTCATAAAACAGACATGTGTGAAAGCCTTGCTTATTGTTTAGTTTTACTAAAGATGTGTTCGTACATCCTTGGTTTCACATCATTTGATCGACACATTTTCAGACAAACTAATTGAAAAAAAGGATGTTCAATGCTAGAGTATAATCAATGGGAATATTGCAAAGAATAAATTGCTTCTTATAAAATACTATCAAACGACGGTAGACTATTCATATATTCTTGTATGCAAATTTAACTTGAAATTGGAAACTCTCCTTTTCATCCTCCTTTGATATCATCTTTACCAGTTTACTACTCTTTTGAACATTATTGTGATAAAGTTGAGCTTCAACATCATTGCCTATGGCACGGTGAGCTTATTGTTGATGGCGATGTTGGTAGTTCAGTGGTTGTTGGTGTTGTGTATAGATCACCAAATTCTAGTCCTGAGAACAAACAGAAATTGTTTGATTGCTTTAGGAAAGTCGCTTCTAGGAGGGTTATTAATTTTGGACATTGATTGGAATCTGGTCCACATGGTAAAGATTTTCTGGAAGTTGTATCCGACTGCTTTTTCACCCGGCATGTGTTGAGTCCCACGCGTGGTAGTAATCGTCTTGATTTGATTTTCAGTAGTGAACAAAGTATGGATAGAAATGTGCTAAGTAGCGGTAAGGTAAGGTGTAGTGATCATGTCCTCATTAGTTTTGATCTGTATTGTTTCACAAAGGTTTCTCCAGCTAATAAACTGGTTTTAAATTTTAAAAATGCTGACTTCAGGATAATTTTTCATTCGATTGGACTTCTTTGCTCTGTGACTTAGATCCTTGCATGGGATGTTTTCCGAACTAAAGATTTAGAAGGTGTGAATAGTTTTGTCCCATAGAAAAAAGTATGTAGGCGTAATCGGCCAGTGTAGATATCTCGGGAGGTTTTGCGGGCTGTTCGAAAAAAGAAAGACAAAAAAGTTGTGGCGTTGTTATAAACATAGTGGGTGTTTGATAAGAGATACTAAAGTGCTTCTTAAAAGAAAAAACAAACAAAAACGTTCGTCCAAAGAGATTAAGATCAATCCATTAAGTCATACATTAAGTCATACATCAAGTCATACATCAAGTCATACATCAAGTCATACATCAAGTCATACATAAGTCATACATCAAGTCATACATCAAGTCATACATCAAGTCATACATCAAGTCATACATCAAGTCATACATTAAGTCATACATCAAGTCATACATCAAGTCATACATTAAGTCATACATCAAGTCATACATCAAGTCATACATCAAGTCATACATTAAGTCATACATCAAGTCATACATCAAGTCATACATTAAGTCATACATCAAGTCATACATCAAGTCATACATCAAGTCATACATCAAGTCATACATTAAGTCATACATCAAGTCATACATCAAGTCATACATCAAGTCATACATCAAGTCATACATTAAGTCATACATCAAGTCATACATCAAGTCATACATTAAGTCATACATCAAGTCATACATCAAGTCATACATCAAGTCATACATTAAGTCATACATCAAGTCATACATCAAGTCATACATCAAGTCATACATCAAGTCATACATTAAGTCATACATCAAGTCATACATCAAGTCATACATCAAGTCATACATCAAGTCATACATCAAGTCATACATCAAGTCATACATTAAGTCATACATCAAGTCATACATCAAGTCATACATCAAGTCATACATCAAGTCATACATTAAGTCATTTCACTCTTATGTTCGCTCAAAGCAAAAACAAACAAAACAAGTAGGTTGTTGGTTCCCTTCAGGGTAATCTGGTAATGATGGTGTTACTATCAGTGGCATAGCTAGGATTTTCATATGAGAGGGGGGGGGGGAATGAATTGAATCGACAAGATATGTAATGGTGTAGTTGAGATGACACTGAAGGTGTCACTTTGAGCGCAAAGCGCTGGACTTTTCGGCGTGGGGTCCTGGGGCCCGGTAAATAGCTCCTGCTGGGGTCCAGGGGCGAAGCCCGGTTCAGGGAAAAAAGCCCCCGGAAGTTCTCGCAAAAATGACATTTTAAGGAAAAAAGTATGTCACAAGGCATAGTAAGAATTTGTATTATACAAGTCAAAATTCATGTTAAAGAAAGCCATAATACACAATAAACAAAACACAAAACCATGAAAACGCAGAATGTGGAAATATAATGTTTTATCGTTTACGTTTGTACATGGTTATAAGTTTATCGTCACTCTTTGAAAGATATGGGTAAAACATGAAAATTACATTAAATAATATCGGAATACATGTAATTACCTTTACAACTGCACAAAGGCTAGATTTGTTACAAAGGTTGATTTGTCATAACTCAAAAACTATGCGTGTTATTGCCACCAATTATAGACTATTCTACTAAGAATATAATACATGCCCTTTCAATATATCTATCCAAGCATATAACAGATTAGGTCAGTGTACTATCCATATACCTTTAACGGATTAGTTTAGTGGTCACGTAAGTTCATCTCATATAAAAGAAGAACACAAAAGAAACAAACTGGTAAAGAAAGCCGTTAAAAGAAAATTTAAAGTTCTGTATAAAGTTTTATCCCTGGTTAAAAGAAAATGTTTAACCTGTGTTCTCGTCTGGGTCGTATTATAAATTTGTTCTGTATAAATTTGTATAATCAGACACAAATTGGTAATGAGGGCGCCAACTTCCCATAGTCAGATAGTAGACTCACTACCATAGGCGTATGGGTCAGGGAGCGAGAGGGTCTGCAGTCCACCCCCCCCCACACACACTTTCAGACGAGAATTACGGCCCAGGTGATCTGGAATCAGGGGTGGCGCCAGCTAGGAGTAGAGTCCCCCTCCCTCCACACCATCAAAAAGAGTCCTGTACGCTGACAATTTTCTTTAAATTCAAATTTCCTTGATCCAGCCTGAGGATTTCAGCGGCAGTTTTCCAACCTAAACAGCCCGACAGCACATGGTCTTGTAAATCATTAAGGAAGTATCATAGCAAACTGCAACGGATGAAATTACTAGATAAGCAGCTTCTTTTTCTCCTATGTATATATTAATTAGGATGGAGATGACATAAATGTCAAGAATGAAATCAGGTATATAATACAATCTTGATAGTAATGAGGAAAAGTTAAAACTCACTCTTATTGGTTTAAAGTTCATAAGTTTCCCCGGAAAGTCCATTACATGGTTACATACGATGGTTGACTGTGTACGCAGGAGAAAAGCATGTACGCGCACGTATGCTCACTACGTGCACCTGTCTCTTTTCCATTGCTAAAAGGAGACTGATTATGAGTTGGTTTAAACAAAGCTGCGTCTACTATATCATAATCGTTCATCCGAGTCAGATGAATGAATATAAGCGCTGTGCGTGGGATAGCTAGTGGTGTAGAGCTAAATTGTGAACTAGAGGTGTCCTCTCCCGAATGTTTAAAGTTACAGCCTACCATAGTTTTGATCAAGTACTTGTCAAAATAACATTTTATTACATGATTACTGGACACTTGGCACTAATCTGACTACTGCACCGCACGCATATTAATGAAGTTGATGCAAGTGTACAGATAGCACCGATCTGAACCGACGGCTTCAATCTGTACTGACTGCACCAATATCCCGGTGGGTTTGCAACCAGTGAGTTCACAACTGGTTATCAAAGGCCGTGGCTGTCTTGATATGATGTCCAGCACTGGATGATTTCGGGACCTTAAACCTTGCTATGCTCTGCTATATGAACAACCAGCACCAATCTGAACCAACGGATTAAAATATTCCGTGGGGAGAGGGAGGGGGGGGATTCAACCCTCGCCACCCCATCTGGCTACGCCACTGGTTACTATCAATAGTGGTAACTTGAAGAATATGGCTGAGGTTTTGAATGACTACTTTGTATCTGTTTTTACTAAGGAGTCCTTGCTGATGGTGTTGAGGATTATCTTAGTGTGCACTCTCCAGTATCCATTAAGCTGTTAAGGATGTTGTTTTTTCAGTTGATTTTGTGTTTAAGAGGTTGAAGGGTTTTAATTCAAATGAAGCACCCGGTCCAGATGGTATACATCTTGATGTCCGATATGAGTGTTCTGATGTTCTTTCTGTTCCCCTTAGTATTGTCCTTTCAAAGGGTTTTGATGTTGGTGTTGTTCCTAGTGATTGGAGAATTGCTAATGTCACTCCTATTTTTAAAAAGGGTGACCACAGCTTGCCTCGTAACTATATATAGGCCAGTGAGTCTTACTAGTCTTGTGTGCAAGGTCACGGAGTCAATTTTTAAGGATGTTGTACTATATCATTTACTAATCAATGGTTTGTTGAATTTGTCACAGCATGGGTTATTACCTAAGACAGTAAGAGGTCTTGTGTTTCTAATCTATTGGAGTTTCTTGATGATGTTACTAAACTAATTGATTCTGGTCATCTATTTAGATTTCCAAAAAGCATGTGATAAGGTTCCGTTAGACAGGCTCGTGATAAAAACAAGAGCGCTTGGTGTTGAGGGAAAGTGCCAGTTGGATACATTCTTGGTTAATTGACAGGTCACAAAATGTTGTTGAAAATGGTAAATTATCTCCATGGAAGAAGGTTACAAGTTGTGTTCCTCAGGGCTCTGTATTGGGTCCGCTTCAGATCTTTTCTTAATCTTCATTAATGATATTGATGTTTGCCTTGGTTCCAGGATTGGTTAATTGTAAAATTAAAGAGTTGTTGTTAATGGTGAATTATCTCCATGGAAGAAGGTTACAAGTGGTGTTCCTCAGAGTTCTGTATTAAATCCGCTTCTTTTCTTAATCTGTATTAATGATATTGATGTTTGCTTTGGCTCCAGGATTTAAAAAATTTCTGATAACAGTAAGCTGTACAGGATTGTTGATGATGCTAGGGGTTCAAAGTGATCTGGATAAGTTAGTTTCCCAAACGTGGCGGATGTCATTCAATGTTAATAAATGCACAAATGTTTATTTTGGTCAGAGCATTTTGGCTTTTGATTACTGCCTGAATGGTTCTAATCTTTGTTGTGTTGATCAACAGAGGGATCTAGGTGTTGTCATTACTAACAATCTGAAGCCTTCTAAACAGTGTGTTTTAGCAGCCGCAAGGGCAAATAGGATGCTTGGTTTGATTATAATTTTTTTTTTCTTTCTTGGTAGAGAGCTTGTTCTTAATCAAGTTGTATAAGCAGTTAGTCAGGCCTCACATTGAGTATGCTATTCAGGCTTGGAGTCCCTTTATGAGAAGGATAAGTTAGATAAGTTTAATAAGATAATTTGAATCTAGGTTGCGAATCCTTAGTTTGACCACGCTTGAGTTGAGAAGAGTACGTGGCGATATGATTCAGGTTTTTAAATTCCTATCTGGTAGTGATGCTTTGAATTCCTGTAATTTCTTGCATGTTTCAGCTAATTCCCATATGATACTTGGTAACAGTTTGATGTTGACAAATGAGTTCTCACGGATAGATATTCGGCGTTTTAGTTTTTCATAAAGAGTTGTTAATGAGTGGAATGCTTTGCCTGAGTAGTTAGCTCCAATTCTGTTCACAATTTCAAAGTCAACATTGATAAGTTCTTTACTAACTCTGGGCGTCCTTTATTTATTTATTATTATTATTTTTTGTTTTGTGTGGTGGTGGAGAGAGAGAGAGAGAGAGTTGAACACACAATTACAATGACGGGGTCGTCGCCTGCGTATTCGGTTATGATAGTATAAATGCTATCACGAAACGCTTAATACGACCCGGACGAGAACACAGGTACACGTACGGACAGACATAACATCGACAACCAAGTCAATGTCCACGGCCTTTGATAACCAGTTGTGGTGCACTGTGGTGGTGGTGTTAGTTTGGGCTTTTTATGGGGTAACTCACCCTTCTGAGCCCGTCATTTTGTTATTTTTATGTTATCATTCATATTAGTTGTGTAACACCAGCACACTTTTGTTTACTTGTTACTGGTATATTGTTCAGGTGTACGTATTCGTTTCACGTTACTTAGGTACGGTGCGGTTAGCACTGCACTAGTACAGGTCACAGTGTTGTCGAACACTACGTAGGCAGCGACATTGGGAGTGGATTTGATTTGTGTTTCGCCTTGTGGATCTGAAATATGGTGTTTTTTCTTCTCGGCAAAGCTCCGATTGAGGTGGTCGGTTCGACGTAACCGTGTACGGGCTCAGTACGGTTTTGCCAAGTTGAAGGGGAAACTTTATCATTACAGTCAATAGGATATTTTTTATGAATACTTGTATCGCCTCAGCCAGTCAGCGAAAATTAATGGTACTCATATATATTGGAAACTACTGTCTAATACACAACATTTGTTGAGAAAAATAAATTCTTTCCAGTATTTTTAGCAAAATGACAAAAATGAGGTTTTTCTCCCATTGACTGCAATGATAACTGACTGTTTGTTTTCCCCTTTGACTGAAGTTCAAGGTTGTCAAAAAAGCATTGTTACGTCGCCGTGCACCACAACATTCCCGAATGTCCGACCTCCTCAATACTAAAGCTAACAGTAACACGTTAATGACACATCCTAGGCTGCTTAGTTTGCTGCTGTAACGTTAGGCCTAGCCCTAACGTTAGGCCTACTAAATTTGTGGTAAAATCCACATTCAAAGCTCCCTCCATACACCAGAGAAAGATCTTTGATATCAATTGTGGATTTTTGGTAGGCTTATTTAGGCAACCTAACTACACCTTTTTGTGTTTGATGTTTTCATACTTGTATCTCACTAACGTATCCTGCATGATTTTTGCATGATTTCTTTTGAATCCCCAAAATGCATTGATCAATAATCTCATTCTCAGTATGTAGCCTAGGCCAATTACCCATTTCTTTGAAAGAACTTTGCATCTCCCTAATCCATGCTTGAATGCGTATACTCTGAATAGTCTTCCCTTCCCTAAATGGTTGATCAGTGTCTGCAGTTTTTAGGCAAAAGAACTGCGTCTTAACATTCAGTAGGACTGTTCCTTCAGTGCATAAATCACAAGAAAACAAGTCTTTGATTTAAAGGAGACTTGAGAAAAATGGCAAATCATTCAAAGAATTTAATATTCACCATTCCCGTTAAGATCTGAATTCCCTGTAGAAATTCGAAATTACCGGACAAAATCGTGAACACGATTTTTGGTGCATGAGTGCTGCAAGGGAGGCCGTGAAGGAAAGATATGTGTTTTGTTGAGTAAAGTCATCATCTCGTGGACACGTATTGTACATGTAACATGGATGCCGATAATTGTCTCTCATATTTAGAAGGTAGAAATGTGTTGGAGAAAGAGGTTTTGATTGGTGGTCTTGATGAGGATAAAAGTGAAGACGAAACAAACCAATGATGTGACAGAAAATAAATACAGATGATAGGTAATCAGCGTTTCTTGTGACAAAAATACAATGTGGTTAAGAAATTAGGTCTTTTTACAGGGTACATAAAAAGGTTGGGAAATTAATACAAATTTAGATAAAATTGTTGTTTGATATGTATGTAGAGCCTGCAGTAAAATTGTATATTTGACATACAATTAGGGGTATAAGGGCCTATTGTATAATTATCAGATTGCCCATTTGAACAATTACCTATATAATATAAAGCTAAATCCATCCGAGCCATTAGGCTTATTGAGCCGGTGCTTATACCCGGTTTCCATGGCACAAGCGGATGAGAGTACATGACTTTCCCTGGACGGGATGCCAGTCCATCGCAGATTAACTCCACAGCAGTGCTGGTACTCATTTTACAGCTGAGTGAACTGAAGCAAGTAAAGTGTCTTGCTCAAGGACATCAATGCAGCGCTCACGAACATCGAACTCTGTACCTCTCGAATACGAGCTTGACTCCTTAAACACTGAGCCACAGCACCTCTCAAAATGAAACAGCTAAATACATTACAATGCATTCTTGGATGTTATATTTGGGATTTAATTATTTTATTTAACTTGTGTTTAAAGGAGCTGCCGGCTGAAAAGTGAGGGCGTATTAAGTTGAGTCTCACACTAAATCAAATACCTTTGCACTTGTGAGCGCTGCATTGTGTCCTTGAGCAAAACATTACTAAATCCCGATCCGAATACTCAAAATCTGTATGTGTTTTCCCATTGACATTTTTGGAATTTGTTCGCTTGTGCTTGATGGGTGAAATTTTCTGTAAAAAGCAGACCAGTTGATGCGACTTCTACAGGTTACAGTCTCTATCAATTAGCCACAGATATGAAATATATCTATGAAAGTAGCAACACCTAATGCTCTCACTTTTCGACCGCCAGCTCCTTTAAGTAAAATTTCCATGCACGTGCAACTAAGTATGTGTGATGCTCATTTCAATAGTTCTCTAATTCTCATTTCAACATGTATGCAATTATGATTTCAATATGTTTTTAATAGACTATATATCCAGAGGTATTTCAAAATCATGTGGATTTTTTGTTTGTTTTGGTGGGCAAATTAGCACACAGATGTATAGTGAAAAGAGTAATAGTCCATAATAAAAAGCAACAGGGGAAACATTTTCATTCCATCACACAAAAATAATACAGGATAACTGGATTTTGTTAAAAAACCAAAAGTATAATTACTCAACTGATTGTAAAAAAGGAAAAAAAAAAACATTGTTATTTTTAAATATAAGACAAACATATACGTAATTCTCAGTTAAGCATTACGCCCAATTCTCGCTATAGATTTTCACTCTTTTCACCCACAAGAACCTCCATTTCTGCGGGTATAAGTTTTAAACTCCGCAAGCAGAAATTAACAAACTCATCACAGATAAACTAGTGATTTTATGCATCAGTTATTATACTGTACACAAACAAAAGAAGGGTTACTGCCAGGCCAAACCAAGCGTGTTACTTGTGGCAGAGGATTGCTTTGGATTGTGAAAGGATGTTTTCATCAGTGATTTATTTAAACTCTGGTGATTTTAAAGGCAATAGACTGAAAATTTATAGCCGGAGTTATTCCTCATGATTATATATGTTATTATCATTTCAATATATGCATGTAATTATCATTTCAATATGCATATAATTCTCATTTCAATATATAACAGGGGTGGTAGAGCTGGGGGGAGGGGTTTCAGCCCCCCAATAATTTTAGGTGAACATGTGTTATCATGCTACCCGACCTAATTAGCCCCCCAATATTGTTATCAAATGTCACCTACATGTAACTTCATTAGCCTCCCAAATATTTTGAACGCTCCGCCACCCCTGTATAATTCTCATTTCCATATACATATAATTCTGATTTCAATATGCATGTAAGTATCATTTCAAGATCCGTGTTAATTCAAATTTCAAGTTTTACTTGTATGTACAGTACAGTAATTCCCATATATATATATATATATATATATATATATGTATATAGAACAAAATAGGAAAAAATGACAATGTCTCTAGCCAACAAATTATTTTATAAACCTAATATTTCGAAAACTCCTGTTTCCTTCTTCAGTGGTATGAAGTATATATGTATATGTATATATATATATATATATATATATATATATATATATATATATATATATATATAGAGTAGGCTCATCTCCACATGTCATGATCACATCGTCGGAAATAGACGTCGTGAAACTCAGAGTAGTATCACATAAAGACATATATAAAGAACATATATATATATATATATATATATATATATATATATATATATATAATTATATATATGTATATATATATATATATATATATATATATATATATATATATATATATATATATATATATATATATATATCACATTAAATACTAGTTATACTATTCTGCTAACTTGTATTCACTGTGATAATTTTGCTCTACTTCAGTATCGAGCACTTTACTGCTGCAAGTGATTAACTATAATTGTGTAATGTAATATATATATATATATATATATATATATATATATATATATATATATATATATATATATATATATATATATATATATATATATATATATATATATATATAGACATAGATATATATATATATATATATATACTGCACTTTACTGCTGCAAGTGATTAACTATAATTGTGTGATATATTTTTATATATATATATATATATGCATATAAATATATATATATATAGACATATATATATATATATATATATATATATATATATATATATATATAAATATATATATATATATATATATATATATATATATATATATATATATATATATATATATATATATATATATAAATATTTATATATATATATATATATGCATATTGAAAGGAAAATTATATGCAAATTGAATTATATTCAGAATCATATGCATAAGAATTCTATGCATACTATGTAATTCCTTCTTTTGGGAGGATCAGTGCATCAAGTGACTGAGCAGATTCTTGTTGTGAACATTACATTTTATTTAATGAAATCTCTGATGAGGGTGTTAATTTACTTTTTGCCTAATTAAATTCAGCATAAATGCAAATTATCAGAAATCAACATCTGCACAGTACTTTTATGATTTGTGATACTTAATATAATGAATGTTTCACTTGTGTTACGGTCATTAGCATTTTTACTTTTGTAGCATGCTTGTCAAAGGGAACTGTAATGACTATTGCTAAGTGTTGCATACTTGGGATGTTTTGCATATTTAGGTGAGTTTATAGTAGTGTTCAATTAGTAGAAGTACTGTAATAATGATCAAAGTAAGGAGGGAAGCTAAGGGGGAAGCCCCCCCCCCCCTCCCTTCAGTCTGCTCACCTCCTCCAGCTTCAGGTATTCTAAATTTGTAAAGTATAATTTTTAATTGGCAAGCATGCTTCACAAATATAGATATGTTTTATGAAAATTAACCCAACAAAGCTTGAGGCTTTTCACATGTAGCAGTTATTATTCATTCATGTGTTCATCTATTTTTCTGAAAGAACATTTGTGGAAGAGATCTGAATTGCAGCCAATTTTCTTATCTGCACTCCTTGTATATGATTGTAGATGTGCTGGTATTATAGCAAGTGCAATATAGCATCTCCTTGGTTGTAGTGTATATTTTAAGCTATATATAATAGAACAGGAGTGTGCTGACTCAAGTAGTTTGCAGTCTACCTTTGCTGGTATAAATGTACTTGATCAGTATCTGTGTTTGCAGTGTTTTAACACTTTCTGTACAAATTTATTCTGTAAGTGCATCAGGAATTGATTTGGAGAAGATTTGAAGAAATGACATCATTTAAACTATTTGGTTTAAAGAAAAGGTATCGTCCCATAAATAAATTAAGAAGTGATCGCCACTAAGCCGTCAACATCACCTGTTTTGAATTTTCCTTATTGATTGCGAGATATATGTTATTGATCACACATCGCCGGACAGAACATAGGGGCCTACTTGTGCTAAAGTACATGTCAAGATAGAAATTATTTTTTGCACGTGAGAGTGCTGCACGGGAGGTTGTGAAGGAAAGATATGTTTTTGATGAGAAAGGTCATCTTTTTGGATATGTAGCATGGATGCCGATAGTGATACTCGTCTCTCGTATTTAGAAGGTGAAAATATCTTGGAAAAAGAGGCTTTGATAGGTGATATTAACGTGGATGAAAAAAAATCGGTGTATACCAGGAAAGTAAAGGCAGATGATAGGTAATGGGTGTTCATCTGTGGCCTGTTTAAAGATGATGTTCATATTGGTAGCCCAATAAGGCTAGTTTGTAGCACAAGTTATTAGTATATATCTAAGACATGTTTTGAATGCTAGCCCATTGGGTGTTTATGGTAGTCCATTGGGTGTTTATGGTAGCCCATTGGGTGTTTATGGTCCCATTGGGTGTTTATGGTAGTTCATTGGGTGTTTATGGTAGCCCATTGGGTGTTTATGGTAGCCCATTGGGTGTTTATGGTAGCCCATTGGGTGTTTATGGTAGCCCATTGGGTGTTTATGGTAGCCCATTGGGTGTTTATGGTAGCCCATTGGGTGTTTATGGTAGCCCATTGGGTGTTTATGGTCCCATTGGGTGTTTATGGTAGTTCATTGGGTGTTTATGGTCCCATTGGGTGTTTATGGTAGCCCATTGGGTGTTTATGGTAGCCCATTGGGTGTTTATGGTAGTTCATTGGGTGTTTATGGTCCCATTGGGTGTTTATGGTAGTTCATTGGGTGTTTATGGTAGCCCATTGGGTGTTTATGGTCCCATTGGGTGTTTATGGTAGCCCATTGGGTGTTTATGGTAGCCCATTGGGTGTTTATGGTCCCATTGGGTGTTTATGGTAGTTCATTGGGTGTTTATGGTCCCATTGGGTGTTTATGGTAGCCCATTGGGTGTTTATGGTAGCCCATTGGGTGTTTATAGTAGCTCATTGGGTGTTTATGGTAGCCCATTGGGTGTTTATGGTAGCCCATTGGGTGTTTATGGTAGTTCATTGGGTGTTTATGGTCCCATTGGGTGTTTATGGTAGCCCATTGGGTGTTTATGGTAGCCCATTGGGTGTTTATGGTAGCCCATTGGGTGTTTATGGTAGCCCATTGGGTGTTTATGGTCCCATTGGGTGTTTATGGTAGTTCATTGGGTGTTTATGGTAGCCCATTGGGTGTTTATGGTCCCATTGGGTGTTTATGGTAGCCCATTGGGTATTTGTGGTAGCCCATTGGGTGTTTATGGTAGCCCATTGGGTGTTTGAGATATTTCATGAGCACTATTATGTATGTAATGAACATTGCAATATGCGCGTAATTCTCATTTCAATATGTATATAATTCTCATTATATATGCATGTAATTCTCATTTCAATATGCATGTACTCCTCATTTCAATATGGATGTAATTCTCATTTCAATATGCATGTAATTCTCATTTCAATATGCATGTAATTCTCATTTCAATATGCATGTAATTTTCATTTCAATATGCATGTAATTCTCATTTCAATATGCATGTACTTCTCATTTCAATATGGATGTAATTCTCATTTCAATATGCATGTAATTTTTATTTCAATATGCATGTAATTCTCATTTCAATATGCATGTAATTCTCATTTCAATACATGTACGGTTTATAATTCTGATTTCAGTACATGCTATTCATATTTCAAGTTTATGTACAGTAATTCTCATTTTTATGTCTCTAATTCTCATATAAATTTGTCCCTAATATTAATATGTCTCTTATTCTAATTTCAATATATTCCTCCCTAGCTCCCTTCCTGCTTTTGATTTAATTTGCTAATGAAGTTTAGAATTAAGTGCAAGTGACCGAGTCAACCAAAATTGATGATTTAATGAATTCTGTGAAGAGTTTATTAATTTACTTTTCGCATAATTAAATTCAGCATAAATGCAAATTATCAGAAATCAACATCTGCACAGTACTTTTATGATTTGTGGTACTGAATATAATGAAACTTTTACATGTGTTACGGTCATTAGCATATTTACTTTTGTGGCATAAATTCCATGATTGTTGATATGTAATGGCTAGTGTTGCATACTCTTCTCCAAAGATTACGTTTTTGATCATTTGAATCATCTTCTGGGATACGTAAAATGGATGCCGATACTCGCCTCTCGTATATAGAAGGAGGAAATGTCGTTGAGAAAGAGGCTTTGATAGGTGATTTCGATGAGGACCAGAGTGACGAAGATACCGCTAATGTCTCAACAGTAGATATAGTTTATAGGTAATCAGCGTTTACCTTTGCCGAAATCACAACATGTTTCACTGTGTAGCTCTTTTACAGGGTGCAGAAATAAAGGAAAAATTTGATTAAACAGGGGGTGAATGTTCATCATTTTGTGATTGTAAATGTATCTAAACTTGTCATTTCAAGATATACAGTTGTAATTGTTATCTTGCAACGTATATAACTTTTCATCTGTATGAACCTTAAGTATCATTTAATTATGAACATGAATAATAATTACTATTTTGGTATCAGATGTAAATATTTGTTAATTCAGTATGTGACTAATTGTCTAATTAATATTTCATGGTTTTGACATCCCATGTTAATAAGTTGTTTTTCGTGGATTGACATTTTAACAAATACTTCATTCTCATTATTATATTATCATCCTTTAATATAGTATTCTTAAGTAGTACAGTGCATTTCTGAATGTTATTTTTGCCTTTTTCTTTAAGTTGAATTTCCATACGCTTAGCTTATAAGATATGTATGTAATTCTCATTTTAATTTGTATATAATTCTCATTTTTATATTTCTCTAATTATATTTTCCAATATGTCTCAAATTTTTTTAAATATTTCATTGTCTCAAAGTCTAATTTCAATATATCTCAAATTCTGATTTCAATGTCTCAAATTCTAATTTCAATGTCTCAAATTCTAATTTCAATGTCTCATAATTATAATTTCAATGTCTCAAATTATAATTTCAATGTCTCCAATTTTAATTTCAATGTCTCATAATTCTAATTGCAATGTCTCACATTCTAATTTCAATGTCTCAAATTTTAATTTCAATATGTCTCAAATTCTAATTTTAATGTCTCATAATTCTAATTTCAATGTCTCATAATTCTAATTTTAATGTCTCAAATTCTAATTTCAATGATTCAAATTCTAATTTCAATGTCTCATAATTATAATTTCAATGTCTCATAATTCTAATTTCAATGTCTCAAATTCTAATTTCAATGTCTCATAATTCTAATTTCAATGTCTCATAATTCTAATTTCAATGTCTCAAATTCTAATTTCAATGTCTCATAATTCTAATTTCAATGTCTCAAAGTCTAATTTCAATATATCTCAAACTCTGATTTCAATGTCTCAAATTCTATTTTCAATGTCTCATAATTCTAATTTCAATGTCTCAAATATTAATTTCAATATCTCAAATTCTAATTTTAATGTCTCATAATTCTAATTTCAATGTCTCAAATTATAATTTAAGTGTCTCAAATTATAATTTCAATGTCTCAAATTATGTCTCAAATTCTAATTTCAATGTATCAAATTTTAATTTTAATGTCTCAATGTCTAATTTTAATTGCAATGTCTTAAATTCTAATTTCAATGTCTCACATTCTAATTTCATGTTTAAATTTTAATTTCAATATATCTCAAATTTTAATTTTAATGTCCCATAATTCTAATATCAATGTCTCAAATTCTAATTTCAATGTCTCATAATTCTAATTTCAATGTCTTAAATTCTAATTTCAATGTCTCAAATTCTTATTTTAATGTCTCATAATTCTAATTTCAATATATCACAAATTATAATTTCAATATGTCTCCAATCCTCATTAGCAACATTTCTGTAATTCTCATTTCAAATGTATGCAACCCTTATTTCATTATCCTTTTTTCTTATTTTGCAGATCAACAAGATTGAGGAACATTATCATCATCTGCTCAACAATTCTGGTCACTGTAGGTATAACACTCGCAGTAACATTCAGCATTCATGGGATTGGACCAAACAAGGAAGAGAACAGACAATACACAGAGTTTGAACATGCGGCCGCCGCTGCTGATGCAGTGGACTGCTCAGTAATTGGCCGGTGAGTTGTTTAACCCTTGTGGTCCATGCCTCTGAATGGGAGATAATTTAAATATAGAGACTTTTGTCATTATAACCCACAATGCATCTTTCAATATTGTAATTACTCTAAAGAAATACATAATGGTAAAATAGGTTGGAGCCAAAGGCAGGACAAATGCATGCAGAATATTCTAATTTTACTGGTGCAACAGAATGATTAAATTATTTTCTCCATTTTCAACAGCGCAAATTTGACTTTCACTAGGAAATTTTAAAGTAATCTTTAAAAATTAAATTCAATATGTTCTAAAGAGCAGATTTTAACATTTTACTCACCAGCTAAAGTACAAATTATACAGAAATATCAATTTCAGTACCATTTGCAAAGTATACAACTTTAGAATTACAGAATTTGAAAAGCATAACAAAATTAATGGCTGAACTTATTAGCAACAGTTTAAATGATGGTCTTCAATCAGGAGATCTCCTGATTAGGAGGGTGGACCGGACCGGACTGTTAACCTTTGAAAGGATTAATTCAGGGCCGCAGTCAAGATATAGTTTTAGGAAGCTTAAGGATTTTTGGGTATGTGCAAAATTTGGAATGTATGAATGAGTATGCAGGTTAGAAACCATGAAATAATAATTGAACTTCTCTTAAATATCAAAATGATGGAAGTATCTTTGTGGTATATCCTGTGGCGGCACCAAGATTTTGGTTATGGGGGGCAAAAGAGGGGCAATTTTGTTATATGGACAGGGGGGGGGGGACGTCAAAAGCCTATAAATCTAACAAAATATGTCACTTTACAATTTTTGGGGAGAGGGCAAGTAGGGGGAAAATGATCTCGTGGGGGGAAAATTTCCCCATGTAGCACCAACACTGAGGATATCTATTGAGGGTACAGTGTACTATGGGTAAGACACAAATCTTTTTTGTTTGGTAAGAATCAATATTTCTCTTTCGAAATATCGTAGCAGGCATTGCCGGATTAAGACATGATGAGACCCTAAGCTGGACAAGCGTATGAGGCCCCAGAAAAAAATAAAGATTCTTGTATGAGGAAATTGGTATAGGCCTATAGATAGTAATAATACGTACAGTGTAATTGCATGTAGAAAATTGGACATTTTACAAAAATTGTCAGAAACATAAGCACCTTACTTTCATGATGGAAAACAAATGCAAAACAAACAAAAATAAATATGAAATATTATATAAACAAGTTTGTTCTTCACTTTGTTTTTTCCTTTTTTTTTTTTTTTTTTTTAAGGATCAAAGTGAGGCCCCTTTTTGATAAAACTATAGCTTAGTTACTAATAGCTTAGTTAGCTATAGCTTGGTTAACTACAGCTTAGTTAGCTACAGCTTAGTTAGCTACAGCTTAGTTAGCTACAGCTTAGTTCGCTACAGCTTAGTCAGCTACAGCTCAGTTAGCTACAGCTTAGCTACAGCTTAGTTCGCTACAGCTTAGTTAGCTACAGCTTAGTTAGCTACAGCTTAGTTAGCTATAGTTTAGTTTGCAACAGCTTAGATAGCTACAGCTTAGATAGCTACAGCTTAGATAGCTACAGCTTAGTTAGCTACAGCTTAGTTAGCTACAGCTTAGTTAGCTACAGCTTAGTTAGCTACAGTTTAGTTCTCTACAGCTTAGTTAGCTACAGCTTAGTTAGCTACAGCTTAGTTAGCTACAGTTTAGTTCTCTACAGCTTAGTTTGCTACAGCTTAGATTGCTACAGCTTAGATAGCTACAGCTTAGTTAGCTACAGCTTAGTCAGCTACAGCTTAGTTAGCTACAGCTTAGTCAGCTACAGCTTAGTCAGCTACAGCTTAGTCAGCTACAGCTTAGATAGCTACAGCTTAGTTAGCTACAGCTTAGTCAGCTACAGTTTAGTCAGCTACAGCCTAGTTAGCTACAGCTTAGATAGCTACAGCTTAGTTAGCTACAGCTTAGTTAGCTATAGTTTAGTTAGCTATAGCTAATAAATGTTGTTTGATACATAAAGATATCAGTTTATGAACAAAGCTCTACCTGTATTTAGATCTTTTTCTTCTGACATTACAACCGTGTTTTCTTAGCTTATATTTCATATGAAGTTTGTTTCAACTTGTTGTTAGAACTATTTAAATGGACGGGAGCAGTTTGATCCTTGTGTCGATATTACTTGGGTGTTTGTATTACATACAGAGTTTTATGGTTAGCATGCAAAAAGTGTGTGTGGTGGAGGGAGGGAGGGTGGAGTCAGGTGTTTGCAAGAGACATTAGTGACATCATTTCTTGTTTTTTGTTTTTTTGTAATATATTATTGTTGAATGTAATGTGTTAATTTATGTTCAATATTCATATGAATAGATCTTAACGTATTGATATACGTTTTGTATTTTATATTATATAAATCTTTGAACATGTATTGATTATGTTAAATTTGTATAATGGAACTTTGTGACAAGGTAAAAAATATAGCAGACCACAGCACTAATATTCCTAGAAATATTTTCAGGTCTCTAAAAGAAAATGATGAGAAAAGCATAAAAACATACAAAGGAAAAGGTAGAAAAGAAAAGAAAGAAAGAAAGAAAAAAAAGGGAGAGAATTTTCAAAATGTTCAGCAATTAAGATATATCCACAAACTAGCAATCACTAAACTGATAGGTCCTGTTGAAATTAAACAGGGTATTAATTTATGGAAAAGAAGGAGGGGGGGGGGGGTGTTGTACTTGTCTCATCCACTTTCTGGCAGAATTAAAAAGAAATGTAGGCCTAGATAAGGTTTTGAAAACACTGTCCCTTTGTGAAGGGAAAGGTTTCCTCCTTTGTGAAGGAGAATTAAGACCCTAGAATTAAGCATTCAGTCTTGTTATTGCTGTTGCTGTATAGTTGCAGAAAGTTTATCAAGACTTTTTATGGACCCAGAAAGTAAAATACTTTTTCCACCCTAAACATTTAATTCAATTCAATTCATTGAATTAAACTCAATCCATATAAATTCCATTCATGTAAATTCAACTCAATTCATGTAAATAAATTCAGTTTATGTACATTCAACTTAATTCAGGTACACTCAACTCAATTCATATAAATTCAACTCAATTTAGGTACATTAAACTCAATTCATATCAATTCAACTCAGTTCATGTAAATTCAACTCAGTTTATGTAAATTCAACTCAGTTCATGTAAATTCAACTCAGTTCATGTAAATTCAACTTAGTTCATGTAAATTCAAGTCAGTTTATGCAAATTCAGCTCAGTTCATGTAAATTCAACTCAGTTCATGTAAATTCAGCTCAGTTCATGTAAATTCAATACATGTACATTCAAATCAATTCAGGTAAATTCAACTCAGTTTATGTAAATTCAATTCATGTAAGTTTATTTTGATTCTAAAAAATTCAACTCAGTTCATGTATATTCAACTCAGTTCATGTAAATTCTACTCATTTCATGCAAATTTGACTCAATTCATATAGATTCAACTCAGTTTATGTAAATTCAACCCAGTTCATGTAAATTTAATTCATGTAAATTCAAATCAATTCAGGTAAATTCAACCCAGTTCATGTAAATTCAACTCAGATCATGTAAATTCGACTTAGTGCATGTAAATTCGATACAGTTTATGTAAATTTGATTCAATTCATGTAAATTCAAGTCAATTCATGTAAATTCAATTTAATTCAATTCAATTCAGGTAAATTCAATTCAATTAATGTTAATTTACTTCAATTCAGGTAAATTCAATCATTTCAGGTAAATTCATTTCATTTGTATTTTACAGGGATATGATGTTGAGGGGTGGATCCGCTGCTGATGCCACAGTGGCAGGTCTGCTGTGCATTGGTATAATGAATTGCCACAGTTCGGGAATTGGTGGTGGTGATTTCCTCGTCTACTATGATAAAGGTACAGATGAGGTGACCTTTCTGGATGCCAGGGAGAGGGCGCCCCTAGCTGCTTTTGAGACCATGTATGACAATGACACCTATGCTTCACAGAAAGGTAACAATTTCCATTTCATTTGCAAGTTTCTGAATGTTCTCTTTGGTTGAATAAAGTGAAAAAATTACATACAGTATTTAACACCAGAGACTTATAAAGATGGTGTCATTATCACTCACCATATGTTTCGATGGTGTATAGTACAGTAGGTGGGGAGAAATTACCCAGTCAGGCAAAAAATTAATCATCATACAATTGATACAAAAATTGTCTTCAATTTGAGCAGTAGATCCAGTAGTTATATTGATAACTTTTTATTTTATTAAAACTTTTGAAAGTTGCAGCTATGAAAATTCAAAAGACCATGAATTTAATATTAATGGTCACAGATTTAAAAAACAAAAAAATTGAAACATGGTTTAGAAAAATCTGAAAATTTGACTCATATTTATGAAAAATACGAGTGAAATCATATTTCAGATAAATTAGAAAATGTGGGATCCTGATTCCGAAATTGAGTGGCTTCCTCCTTCCCCCCCTCCTGCAAAAAGGGTCCATCTATGTTGCAGAGTTTGGTCACAATTGCTTCTCCAACAAATACCTGCCTTGAAAAGAATCCACAACCCAAACTGCAATATTATTCTAGTCAAGCCTATTGTGTTCAGGAAACAAAGAGTACACTGGCTTTTGTACCAAGTGCAGAACAACACTTAAAGAATATGAACTGTTTGCTTTGGATTCAAGACTTCACCGTACAACTTTAAAGACCTCGTAAACAATTTTCTTTCCTCAAAAATTGATGATAGGTGACCCCTAATAAAGGTGGAGCTGATAAGTTTATTTATTTGTGAGGTGATAAAGTAAAATTGATTGATTGTTAGAGGTGAGTAATTAAACTTAGTCATTAAAAGAAAATAAACAAATAATATGAGGCTTTGTTGACCTAGTTGATACATTTGTTGCTATCAGATCTTCTGCCGATAAGCACCTGTAAGTAGGGGGCCATGCAGACTTTTCCCATATTGTCATGGAAAGAGGTGTTTACTCTACAATCTTGGACAAAACTTGTTGAAACACTAGTGAAAATATATGTGATGTTTTTCATGAAGTTACTTTTCTATTGTAAATTATTTCACATTTAGGAATCAGAAACAATGGACATTTTTCTGTTGCTTCTTCAATCTCTACTCTTTCAATTGTAATTAATATTTTAAAAGTTTAAAGGCATTTTTAACCTCCAGAAATTTGATCACATTTCCATTCATATGAGAATAGAGTTTAAATTTGCATTGCTTGTATTTCATTGTATACATGGTAAAGCCCCATCATATCTTCAGTCTTTACTGACAAGAAAGAGTGGATATTGTCTGCGCTCTTCAGCTTCATACCAACTAAGAACAAGCCATTGCTTAAACTCGTTGGCAAGAGATGGGGCTTTGCAACATTTGGGGCTGAAGGTTTGAAATAGTCTCCCTGTTGAATTGAGACTGATCACTAATTTATTTCTCTTCAAGAGAAAACTTAAAGCTTACATGTTTTGTAGATCATATCCAAATTTGTCTTAAGTCTTTCTTACTGTAAAGCACCTTTGTTGTACATTGTTGTATTTTAGGGGCATTATACAAATGTTGAACTTTGAACTTTGAACTTTGAACATTTTTATAATTTCATTGACGCCACCAGTGTCCCCCTCCCCTACCTAACTCTATTAATTGTCCTCCCCTCCCCCTCCCCATTTCTTGTTGGCCGTTGTTACTGTTTTTCCTGGAAATGATGTTAAGAAAGAAAGAAATTCAATATTGAAAAGGGGGAGGGGGTAGGGGTCACGATATTAAAGAAATATAACACTGAAGCTGAAGTGTTCCAACAGTTTTGTCCAAGATTGTAGATGATGTAATTGGCAGAAGTGCAAAGTAAATGGAAATTCAAACAACTACATATCGATTGTTATGTCCAGTCCTTTGAAATGTTGCTATAATTTGTTGAATTAGATCCATGTTTACATTACTGTTGGTTGTATTGTTCAAAGTAATCAGAACTTGAGATAACTGCATATTGATGGTTATGACCAGAGGTGTAGGAAGTGGAGGGGGGAGGAAGGGGGGGGGGGGAGGAAGGGGGAGGGGCCTGAGAGGATTTCACCTGCTTGTTTTCATGTTTTCTGCCCAGTTAGGAGGTAAAATTAGGAAATTAATGATTTAAAAATTGAACACAAGTTTGGTAAACTTAGTGGAAACTTGGTGACATTTCCTGAAAATCAAAGAAAAAAAATCCCGAAAAACGAACAAGTGTCCTAAAAATTGAAAGAAACGTCGAAATGAAGGAAATTTCCTGAGAATTGAACAAGATTTCCTGAAAACTTAAAAAATTTCCTTAATTTTTTTGTACCAAGTCTTTGAGTGCTTGATACAGCACAGTGCAGTCAATCATTTCAGTAAAGTTTTAGCAAGGAAAGAAGTCAGTTGAGGATAAGTGTAACAGCTGAGGAGGAATCCGGTCAGGATTCAAAAGGCTTCCTTCTTCCTCTCCGAAGATAGAACATATAATAAGTCCTCTTAGCGATAGAAACAGCTTTTGATATATGAATTCTTCAAAGTTATGTGTAAACTGTAAAATGGGAAGAAAAAATTGCCATGTCATGCCTAGCTGTAAAATGGTGACCAAAATCTGCCATGTCATGCCTAGTCATGGTGATCATAGTGTCCTTCAACAAAGCTCGACAGAAGTTTATTTTTCTCCTACTTTTGTTGATTTGTCAACATCATCGGTCAAGAAGTAATGAATAGATTTTGATAAAGGTTGGTGTGTGTGTCTTTATACTTACCCAACAGGGTAGTGGTCAAGGATGGTCAAGTTTTTGCTGGGAATTGTTTTGTTTGTTTGTGCCTTTGCCAATTAACCTTTCCAGGTTTCCAAATAGGCCACGCCCACCATAGCAATGCGGTAATTATTTGGGGAAAACAAACCTCAAATCTGCATTACCAATGCGTTGACATTTAGATGTTTGGAGGCCTAGCTGCTGCAAGCTTTAATTCCTTTAGGCACTTCTCTGGATTTTAGAGTTTTTAGCAAACCGTTCTGGGTAAAAGCAATCAGATTTACAAAGCCCGCAGCGGGCCGTAAGTGCAATTTTTGTTCACCATTGTGCCGTCACTTAGTCTGTATGTGCAGAAATTTGTTGTGTACAGTAAGTTGCATTGACTACATGAGCGCGTGCCGTTAGCTAGCTGTACTGTGCCAGTACCGCGTAGGATGTTTGCCCCCACTTAGTTACGAGATTTTGTTGCTAGGTAAATTCGTGTGGTGATTGGTTAAAACAAGCTGTCAATCATTAAACCCAGAAAGGTTAATTGCTTGGCGGAAGTATTATCTTCTTCTTCAGGTTAAGTACAAACCCTACTAGTAGGTATTACGTACTGCTGCGTGCGTGCGGTGCGGCTCTCAATATACAGGTGAGCTAGAATGGAAAAACATGTGCGGCTAAATATGTCACAAGTATGTTAGTACTCAAAAACAGGAATTCCTGTTGTGTAGTGGGGCTGCTGGAGTAAGGGGAAGCATCTACTGGCGGAGACTGGAACGAAAGGTGTCGTTGATGGAGAGAGTGCAACAAAGATCCTCATGGAGATTGTTCCATAAATAAATGGTGGTGGGGATGAAGAACCATAGGTGTGGGTCTATCCTGGAGTAATGAATTACAAAGCGCTGGGGGTGGCCGCATTTTGTAACACCACTTGAGTGGAGTTGGGTTGTGGGGATGGCAGCTTCTTAGTCAACTATCTTATACAGGTAGCACGAAACTAATTATTTTCCTTATTAAAGCCTATGATAAAAGAGTCAAGTTCGGGGTCCTTTTTACCAGAATGTTATAGATTTGGGATCTTTTGTGATGTAATATCTCTTGGATGAGGGTACTTTTAATAGAGGGTTACCAGAGGTTTTGGCCCTTTTTTTTAGGCTGAAGTGAAGAGGTGTTATACACCCTCACCGAATCATTCAAATTTTGGTGTAGGTCCTTAGTAAAATAGTTCCCCATAAAACTTTTACTGAAACAAATCACATCAAGTTTGGGTATGCATAGTCAAGACCTATCCTTTCTCTACCATTCCTGAAATTTTCATTTTCTCAGCTTCCTGTCTCATAAAATGGGACTTCTCGAAGATATTTTTATTAGCTTTTTCTCTGAGGGTTCTCATTTTTTGATGGCGGAGTGATACCTTACTAGTTCCATGCTACCTACATCAAAATTACATGTAGGGCCTCAGATCAAGTATGCTTAAACGCCCTCACTATATGATGTAATTCTTATCTATATCATGCTTGTGATAGATGATGTAATTCTTATCTATATCATGCTTGTGATAGATGATGTAATTCTTATCTATATCATGCTTGTGATAGATGATGTAATTCTTATCTATATCATGCTTGTGATAGATGATGTAATTCTTATCTATATCATGCTTGTGATAGATGATGTAATTCTTATCTATATCATGATTGTGATAGATGATGTAAATCTTATCTATATCATGCTTGTGATAGATGATGTAATTCTTATCTATATCATGCTTGTGATAGATGATGTAATTCTTATCTATATCATGATTGTGATAGATGATGTAAATCTTATCTATATCATGCTTGTGATAGATGATGTAATTCTTATCTATATCTAATTCTTATCTATATCATGATTGTGATAGATGATGTAATTCTTATCTATATCATGATTGTGATAGATGATGTAATTATCATGCTTGTCATACATAGATGATGTAATTCTTATCTATATCATGATTGTGATAGATGATGTAAATCTTATCTATATCATGCTTGTGATAGATGATGTAATTCTTATCTATATCATGCTTGTGATAGATGATGTAATTCTTATCTATATCATGATTGTGATAGATGATGTAATTCTTATCTATATCATGCTTGTGATAGATGATGTAATTCTTATCTATATCATGCTTGTGATAGATGATGTAATTCTTATCTATATCATGCTTGTGATAAATGATGTAATTCTTATCTATATCATGCTTGTGATAGATGATGTAATTCTTATCTATATCATGCTTGTGATAGATGATGTAATTCTTATCTATATCATGCTTGTGATAGATGATGTAATTCTTATCTATATCATGATTGTGATAGATGATGTAATTCTGATAGATATCTATATCATGCTTGTGATAAATGATGTAATTCTTATCTATATTATGCTTGTGATAGATGATGTAATTCTCATCTATATCATGATTGTGATAGATGATGTAATTCTTATCTATATCATGATTGTGATAGATGATGTAAATCTTATCTATATCATGCTTGTGATAGATGATGTAATTCTTATCTATATCATGCTTGTGATAGATGATGTAATTCTGATCTATATCATGATTGTGATAGATGATGTAATTCTTATCTATATCATGCTTGTGATAGATGATGTAATTCTTATCTATATCATGATTGTGATAGATGATGTAATTCTTATCTATATCATGCTTGTGATAGATGATGTAATTCTTATCTATATCATGCTTGTGATAGATGATGTAATTCTTATCTATATCATGATTGTGATAGATGATGTAATTCTTATCTATATCATGATTGTGATAGATGATGTAATTCTTATCTATATCATGATTGTGATAGATGATGTAATTCTTATCTATATCATGATAGATTGTCATACATAGATGATGTAATTCTTATCTATATCATGATTGTGATAGATGATGTAAATCTTATCTATATCATGCTTGTGATAGATGATGTAATTCTTATCTATATCATGATTGTGATAGATATATCATGCTTGTGATAGATGATGTAATTCTTATCTATATCATGATAGATGATTGATTGTGATAGATGATGTAATTCTTATCTATATCATGATTGTGATAGATGATGTAATTCTTATCTATATCATGCTTGTGATAGATGATGTAATTCTTATCTATATCATGATTGTGATAGATGATGTAATTATTATGCTTGTCATACATAGATGATGTAATTCTTATCTATATCATGCTTGTGATAGATGATGTAATTCTTATCAGCATCATGCTTGTGATAGATGATATGATTCTTATCAGCATCATTCATCCTATCATTACAAAATTATCTGTAGCGTTAGTCAGCGTAACCCACCTCTTTTTACTGTAATTCCAATATTGATCTCCAATGAAAAAGAAGACCATTTTGTGGCTGATCAAAGTTCATGTTTGATATGTATAATAGATATTTTGAAGCGCTGTGTCATCATAAGTCTAATGGTTGGCAACAAGTAAGTGTTTATGAGCAAAATTCTTCCGTTGATTGATTTATTCAGTTTTTTG
The DNA here is from genome assembly GCA_020152595.1 of Chiridota heheva. NCBI lineage: Eukaryota > Metazoa > Echinodermata > Holothuroidea > Apodida > Chiridotidae > Chiridota > Chiridota heheva. The sequence goes on from JAIGNY010002569.1 coordinate 452,198, forward strand.
TTTGTTTACTTACCTTTACCATAGAAACCGTATCCTATTAGCAAAGTATTATTCTGTAAAATATAAAAATTTCACTTATTTTCTGAAATTTTGACAGTTTAAAAGGTTTTGACTTTTCAAGATGGTAGCATGTGAGTAGGTCAAAGGTCAATTGACCTGGCTGGTATCAAGTTTATATCTGGATGAATTTAATTAAATATAGCCAGATTAAGGTAGATATAACCCAGATGCTTCAGTTTGATGTTAAAAGACTGGTATGTAGTTAGTTACCTAAGAGCCAGAGTGCAAGTTTGTTGAAAGTTTTTCTTTTCCATAAAGCAATATCATTCCTTATGAGAAATGGTCTATCAATCATTCACAGTTAATGCACATTATTACCTCAGGCATTATGATACACAGCTATTTTTATCACCAGTTTGAAAATAAACTTTTCTCGGCTAAGACACCTAACACGGATGAGTGATTTCAATCACAAAAGTGCCTTGATTATTCAGCTCTGCTTTGTGTAATCTTATACACACAAATAGCCTTGGGCTACTTGGTTGTGGTGTGCATGGGAATGGCAGATACAAAATCATTGTTTGGAGTGGAAACACAATACACTGAACAGGAAGTCGGGTTGGTAATTGTCCTACCTGAGTTTTCAGGATTAACTCAGGTGTCGGGTGTGGGTAGGCTTAAAGAAACTTTTCAGCATGTCGAAATCAGTTTTCCTTAAGGCGTGGCTCAAGATTCCTGTATGAGGCGTGGTTGTATGAAACCTGTTCTTTGTACTATATGTATGTTAAACAAGTTCAATCCTATCAGGCCTCATGGGACTTGCAGATTTGCAATATTTTACCTTGCAGGATTGTAGTCTTATATCTCTCTGGATTGCAGCCTCATATCTTTCTGGATTGCAATCTTTTATTTTGCAGGATTGTAACCTTGTGTCTTACAATTGTAACCTTATATCATAGATGATTGCAGTATTTCACCTTGCAAGATTGCAACCTCATCAGATTGCTTGTCTGTGGGAGTGCAATATTTTTATGATGCAAGATTGTAACCTTATATCTTACAAGATTGCAATCTTTATCGTACAAGATTGCAATCATGGTTTTGTTATCTATCTTGCAGGATTAAAATCTCTTACTGGGTTACGGTTGATTTATGTTACAGGAATGAAACCGTTAGTCTCACAGGGTTGCAATCTTTTATTTTGCAACCTCATATCTGACTGGATTGCAATCGTTTATCTGGTATAATTGCATTTGCTACCTAATGTCTTACAGGATTGTAATTGTTTATCATGCAGGATTTTAAGCTTGTAATCGTACAAGCTTGCAACCTTGTATATCTTACCATGGTTGCAATCTTTTATCTTACATGGTTGCAATATTTTATCCTACATGGTTGCAATCTTTTATCTTACAAAAATGCAATCTTTTATTTTGCAGGTTGGCATTATCATTTATTACTGGATTGCAATCGTTTCTTTTGCATAATTGCAACCTAATGTCTACAGGATTGCAATTGTTTATTTTCTCAGGGTTGTATCCTTACATGTCTTACAGCGGCAATTCTTAATAGGCGGCCCGCGGGCCAAATCTGGCCCACTAGGCAATCCACTCTGGTCTGTGAACAATAGTGGTAGCGAGAAAAAAACAAAATCTGAATGAGATGGGTAAAATCCTAAAATACTTGTTTATTCTGTGTTTTTTCTAGGCAGATCTGCGCACTACAACATCGTGACTTATCAAGCAAAATGTTATCTTTAGTTTCATTATAAAATGGGCAGACTCGCAGCTTGTCAAAGGAAGGATAAGAGAACCGCCCACATCTGGCATACATCCTTCTTATTGCGCATGCTCTCAGCTTGTTTGTATTCAGGGATTGTTTTGTTTGTCACATGACGCTTGTTTTGCCATGCGATTGGCCCACGGCCTGAGGTTGTTGTAAAATGATGGCCCTTGGAAAAAATTAATTAAGAACCCTTGTCTTACAGGCTTACAGCCTTACAATCTTTTATCTTACAGCATTGCAATCATTTATTTTGCAGAACTGTAAACCTTATATCCTTCATGCTTGCAATCATAGCATTGCTGTTTTAGATATTGAAGGGTTGCTATCTTATATATTGCAGGATTGCAATTTCATATTGGATTACATTTTTTAAATAACATGTCAAATAACATCTCTCCTTTTCCTATTCCACACTCAGACCTCTGTCTCTATCTCCAACTACATCAACAAAACCTGGCAAAACTCCTGGAATTATGAGACCAGTAATAAACTTGACACCATCAAATCCAAAGTCGGGACCAACACCCCTCTGCATACTCGCAACCACAGGGAAGACATCGTTGTCACCCGCATTCGCCTCAGCCACTCTCTTACTTACTCCCATCTCTTATCTGGCTACCCTGCACCAATTGCAACATCGATTTCTCCATCAAGCATATTTTCTTAACCTGTCCCCTCTACCAGATCTCTTCTCTCCTCACTCTCCTCAATCTCAGACCTATTTGAAAACAATTCTTCCTCGAACAACTTCCCCCGCAACAACAACCCTTCCACCACATATAATCTCTTCCCCTTCTACACCTAACCTTACACACCCCTTTCTTTTTACCTAACTTTTTCTCCCACATTCAGCTTTTCCCCTTTATATCTCTTACAAACCTTCCATCTCCTCACTATCCTTACTCTTACACCATTATTTATTAACACCCTCTTGGCACATTTGACTGTCGCAGTGCCGTTAAACATCAACAAACCAAACCAATTTTTTTTTAAATTGTGGGTTGCGGGTGAGGGTTGCGGGTGAGGGTTGCGGGTTGCAACATATGTCTTACCATATGGCCTACAACATTTATACAGCATTGCAATAATTTATTTTTCAGGATTTTAACCTCATTTATCAATACAGGATTGCAACCTTATATTTTACAGGATTGCAACCTTATATTTTACAGGATTGCAACCTTGTATTTTACAGGATTGCAACCTTATATTTTACAGTATTGCAACCTTATATTTTACAGTATTGCAACCTTATATTTTACAGTATTGCAACCTTATACTTTACAGAATTGCAAGCTTATATTTTACAGGATTGCAACCTTATATTTTACAGGATTGTGATCTTTCATTTTGCAGGGTTGCCATTTAACGCCTCACAGAATTGCAATCGCACATCTTACATAATTATGATATTTTTGTTTATGAACTTGTCATAATGCTACTACATACATAAAATGAATATATCTGTAATATTGTGTTTGTTTTTGCAGGAGGATTAGCTATTGGTGTTCCAGGAGAAGTAAGTGGATTATGGGATCTTCATCAAAAATATGGAAAGCTAGAGTGGGCAGATCTCTTTCAGCCAGCTATTAACTTGGCCAAAAATGGGTTTATAGTGGGCAGCCCATTAGGATATGCCATAAATAACAAAAAAGATGATATTATGCCTGACCCAAACCTAAGGTAAATACTACTGATTAATTCAAATCTCTAATTGAATTTAAGTAAAATAATTTCCTTTTTTGTGCTTCATTTATCTCTCTTAATTGTTTGCTTGGAAAGTGCAATTGATTATTATATTTTACTGCTATGACTCAATTTTTCTTATTTCGCGATGAGCTTTATTGAAAATAAATTGTTTCAAAAAATTTCAAAATTCACAACAATGCAAAACAATAAGAACCAAACATTAACTTCAATGGAACACACAGAAAGGGGGGAAACTTTAGGAAAAATATAAGTATATCAGCGCGAATAACATTAAAAGTAATTTGAAACCTATAAAAAGCTAATTTCATCCCAGCCATTAGGCTCATAGAGCCAGTGCTTATCCCCGGTTTCAATGACGCAAGCGGATGAGAGTACATGACTCCCCCTGGACTGGATGCAAGTCCATCGCAGATTTAAGTCCGCAGCAGTGCTGGTACTCATTTTACAGCTGAGTGAACTTGAAGCAAGTAGGGTAAAGTGTCTTGCTCAAGGACACAATGCAGCGCTCATGGCGGAGTCAAACCCGGTACCTTTCAATTACGAACATGACTCCTTAACCACTGAGCCACTGCACTGAGCCACTGCACTGAGGCACAGCACTGAGCCACCGCACTGAGCCACTGCACTGAGCCACAGCACTGAGCCAGCCCACTGAGCCGCCGCACTGAGCCGCCGCACTGAGCCACCGCACTGAGCCGCCGCACTGAGCCAACTGAGCGCACTGAGCGCGCGACTGAGCTGAGCCGCCGCACTGAGCCGCCGCACTGAGCCGCCGCACTGAGCCGCCGCACTGAGCCGCCGCACTGAGCCGCCGCACTGAGCCGCGACTGAGCCGCCGTCACGCACTGAGCGCGCGACTGAGACTGAGCCGCGCACTGAGCGCTGACTGAGCCGACTGAGCACTGAGCCGCCGCGACTGAGCCGCCGCGACTGAGCCGCCGCCGCGACTGAGCGCGCGACTGAGCCGCCGCGACTGAGCCGCGCGACTGAGAGCGATTGCGCACTGACCGCGACTGAGCCGCGACTGAGCGACTGAGCCGCGATTGGTGAGCCCGACTGAGTGAGCCGCGCTGAGCGACTGAGTGAGCCGCGACTGAGCCGCGACTGAGTGAGCCGCCGCGCTGAGTGAGTGAGCCGCGCAGACTGAGTGAGCCGCCCTGAGAGTGAGCGCGACTGGTGAGCCGCCGCGACTGAGTGAGCCGCGCGCACAGGAGTGAGCCGCCGCGACTGAGTGAGCCGCCGCACTGAGTGAGCCGCCGCACTGAGTGAGCCGCCGCACTGAGTGAGCCGCCGCACTGAGTGAGCCGCTGCACTGAGCCACTGCATTATTTGAATCTGAGCCCATAAGGAATGTCATTACCGACTGGTTAGTTCAATTGATAGAGCACCTACTTTTCAATCCCCAGTTGAGTCATACCAAAGACCTGAAAAACAGTATCTGCTGCCCTCTGTTTGGTGCTCAGCCTAAGGGATCAGAGTGGGATAATAGTACAAGCTTGTATGTATGCCATTTGTTGACAGCCGCCTCGTTCTATTCTAAGCGCTTTGAGCATTCAACTTGTGTGGATGAAAATAGCACTATATAAGAACCCAGTATTATTAACTAGACGACTTGTTTGATTTATTTCAGCGAAATTTTTGTAAAAGAAGATGGTGAACTATACAAATCTGGAGATATCATGTATCGTCCAAAGCTTGCTGTTACTCTAGAGAAGATAGCTGCAGGTGGAAAGGAGGCTTTTTATACGGGGGATTTAGCAAAGGACATTGTTCAAGATATCCAGGATTATGGTAAGAAATCTTACAGGTGCATGGCCATGTAGAGGCAACATCTTCTATATTGCTTTCAATTATATCAAAAACCATCATAGTAGCAAAACACTTAAAACAAATCAGTTCAGCATTGACGGTTTTACATCGTTTTAAAATCTTGGGCCTCAATTTGCATATTTTATGAAAATGTTGTGGTGTACTTAGGGTGATCTTGGTATTGTCTTTTGTAAATCCTTTGTTTCTTAAATGTAAATCATCAGCAATTGAAGTGGTCCAGCAAATTCTGACCAATGGTTTTCAGTCTTTGCCGCCCCCAATAAATTTCTAGAAAAGACTCTCCCATCCTTTCAGTAACTAAGATAGAAATTTTAGGAATTGCATAAAGATTTTGAGCCGTCCACCCTGTTATACATGTTTGCATGATAATCATCACTTCATTACATGATCAGCATAAGTACATTGCAAGATTATCATCACTAATTTGCATGATCAGCATCACTACTTTGCATGATCATCATCATCACTACAGTTTTCATGATCATCACCACTTTGCATGACCAGCATCACTTCATTACATGGTTATCATCATTACTTTGCATGATCATCATCATTATAGTGCATGATCATCATCACTATAGTGCATGATCATCATCACTATAGTGCATGCTTATCATCACTATAGTGATCATCATCAGTACAGTATACAGTCATCATAAATCTGCCTCATCATTGTACCTCAAAGCATGAGTGGATAGCCAAATGTTTGATCACATATATACACTATAATAGTAATTAGTGATTAATAGAGTATGAAGTGCAGGGGTTAAGGAGTCAAGCTCATATTCGAATGGTACCTGGTTGGATTCCCGTCGTGAGCTCTGCATTGTGTCCTTGAGCAAGACACTTTACTTGCTTCAGTCCGCTCAGCTGTGAAATTGAGTACCAGCACTGCTGGGGAGTTAATCTGCGATGGACTGGCGTCCCGTCCAGGGGGAGTTGTGTACTCCCATCCGCTTGCACTGCGGAAACCGGGGATAAGCTCTATGAGCCTACTAATGGCTCGATGGAATTTGCTAATAGTGATTATGACTTTAAAGGTCTATAGGTCACACTTGAAATTGCAGTCATAGGGGTGGTTAGAATTTGGCTGTTTAGAAAAGAAAACAAAGATTAATTTTCCCCTCCCACTCAAATATCACTCAATCTTGAAAACTCCTGAAATACACAAAATAAATTACTGAATGAAATTCTTTAAAGACAATCCTCTATAAGAGCAGAAAACGGAAAATGTTTAGAAACTCTGAAAGCTCTGTTCATTAAGTCTAACCTCGCAAGCCCCAAAAAATCTAAAATCTGTTGGAGAGGGGGGGTGGGGAGTAGGGGGTGGGGTCGATATTGCTCACAACAGAAACCACAATCCAGCAAAAGCAGTTAGCAATTACACCAGGGATTTCCACACCCTTCACCTCACTTTCTCTGGTCATAATCTGACATTGATAGTAAACAGATTTCACTGTAGCTGCACAGACTTTCACACTCTAAACAAGGACAAAACTATTCCCCTGTGGTAATAATGTACAAGTAAGATGGTATTTAACTAAAGGTTTTGTTTGTTTATTGATGAGTGATTTTAAGGGATGTTTTTGTTAAACCTTATAGGCTTGAGGATTTTTGACTAAAAATCCATTGCAACAGATTTTCATTGTAAGACTTCAAGCAGTCGTTTGTGTGCAACCTGTACCAAATTTATTGACATATCTACAGTAGGCTTCATTACTGAATGACTATATAACATTCAATTTTGTGGAGGTAGCTTTAGATTTGCTTATGGTCAAATTTAAACAGCTGGATTTAACTTGAATTTTGCTTGTAAGAATGACTTGAATTCATTTTATAGGAAATCAGTAACCTTGAAAGGTATCTCAAATTTTCTCTGTTCAGTCATACAGAAGTAAATCTTTCTCATCACATTTTTAACAGATTTCAAAAGAGTTTTATTTGATTTTTTAAAGAATTTCATGTATTTTGATAAAAAGAGCATAAAAAAAAAAAAAAAAAAAAAAAATTAGAACGTTTTCTGAACCAACCTGACAATAAGTGACCTATAATTGTTATTTCAATTAAGTATTGGCTATTCATAGTTTTGAATGTTTTCTGTTCAAAAATTCAGTAGAAAAGTTGGTTAATTATAAAAATAGTACAATGACCTAATTTTCAGCCCAGTCACCAGTTATGAGTGGGATAGAGGGATTCCCCATCTTTTATCAAATTCACCTTCAAAATATTACAACAAGGGAATTCCTATTGCTTTAGCACATGACATGTAAATCTCAGCACATATTAATTGATCAAACCAATAATTCTCCCTCAAATATCAATGTCTAGTGTGAACAAACAGGTGCTTTCACTCTCGTTTTGATATTTCCAGCAGGCCCGTAGCCAATATGGGGGAGGTGTCCCTATTTGAAGGTCTGTGCCCCCTGTGAAGGTCGGTGCCCTCTCTCTCTCCCTCGCAAAGGACTTCCCCCTTCCCCTTGCGTATGTCAAACTAAAAGTATATAACAATGGTGTATGTAAAATCTGCCCAAGTAACCCCTGTTGAAGTGCTTGTGCCTCTCTTTGAGAAAAGTCCTGGCTATGGACCTGATTTCCGCCTCCCTTTGAGAAAAGTCCTGGCTATGGGCCTGATTTCCGCCTCCCTTTGAGAAAAGTCCTGGCTATGGGCCTGATTTCCGCCTCCCTTTGAGAAAAGTCCTGGCTATGGGCCTGATTTCCGCCTCCCTTTGAGAAAAGTCCTGGCTATGGGCCTGATTTCCGCCTCCCTTTGAGCAAAGTCCTGGCTATGGGCCTGATTTCAGCCTCCCTTTGAGCAAAGTCCTTACTATTGGCCTGCTTTCCAGTATAGAGTATGTGCATGTGATAACACACATGCTCAACGAGAGTAAGTTTTGATGTAATGCACACGAATAATGCCTATTGAAAATGTGAAAAGCAGACGGACACTTTGAATAATCAAAGCAAAATGCAAGAATAACCATTTTTTAAATGCAAAATAACCAGAAATGAAATCAATATTTTTTCCATTTGAACAATATTCAGTTTTGATATGAAAGATGCCAACACGTGTGGAAACAAATTAACCAGAGCATATTTTGCTGTGAGCTCGTTGTTTGTTTACAGTTTCTTGACCAGTGATTGGTTGATTCCCTGCACGGATGACGTTAGTGCACATACTCTATTCTACATCAATATCATTCAATAACAGTCACATTTACATTCCATTACAGGTGGGATAATCACTAAAGAAGACTTGGAAGATTATGAAACAGCAGTCCGTGTACCAGCTCACATCAAAATTGACCAATGGGATTTGTACTCTGCTTCGGCCCCAGGCAGTGGAAATGTTCTGGCACTCATACTGAATATCTTGGACGGTAAGAGGATCATGCAGTTGCGCATAAATGTCACCATATTAAAGGATTAGTTTAGTGGTCAAGCAAGTCCATCTTATTTGAAAAAGGACATTAAAGGAATATTCCTATGGTTTTTTGTAAAATCCTTATTTGAAAGAGCGCCACTTTTAGAGCCAATTTGGTACAAAAATCAGGTTGAGATCATGTTGTGTTCAGGAGATATGGATTTTTAAAGATTTCCCAATTGCATTTTAAAGTGTATGTACAGTATGGTGAATTCATGTTTGATGATGTCATAGGGGCAATTCCATTCCAAATGTTTATGTATTTCTTTGAACATTGTTAATTGGTTGTTTCTGTATGATTAGAAACAATTTTCAAAAAGTTATTGAAGTAGGTTATATTTGGCAATGTTTATAAATACCTAACTTTCATCAATTTATTTTTCGAGCAGGTTTAACTAATAAAAAAGGATGATAGATTTTAATGAAATACATCAACTTTGTGGGAGAATGTGTTGCTGTGATGTCATACTGAGCCTTTTCCTATTTGTTTATTGGCATTTTTTATGAACCCTAAATTTGAATATTTCCTGGTTGGAATAACGTATCAACATGATTTTTGCACTAAATTGTTCAAGAATAATTTGTTCTTTCTTATGAAAAGTTACAAAAAAACATGGGAATATTCGTTTAAAATAAACAATATGGTGATAAAAGCATTCAAAAAAGTTATTACATTATGGGGAGAGTTAAGTGTAAAGTTCTGTCGTATCTGTGTAGAAATGACTGGTGTAGTAAGTCTATGAAAGGTTGGCACCCTTGTCCTCACATTCTTAACAATTGTTAATGTATTTTGAAGAAAGTTGATTTTACTTTTTTACTATTTGAATTATTTTCTCTTAAACTTTCTTCAGGTGGTAAGTTATAATTACCCTTACTAGATTCTGCATTACTACTTTCCTGACATATCCAGTGGTTTTAAAGCCACTAAATCGCAGAACAAAATATGATAGAATACATAAAGACTGAGGAATTTGAGGTTGTGATGTCACAACTAATCTGTTTTCAGTCGTTTCTACACATATGATACAGAATTTTAAACTTAAATATCTCTGTAACGGAATAAGATTTTTGAATGCTTTCTTCACCATTTTGTTTCTTTTGAAGTTCTCTTTCATATGAGATGGACTTGCTTGACCCCTAAACTAATCTTTTAAATACCCCAGGACTTACAAAAATAAGTTAAGTTTGTATCAGAACCGTAATTCTGCTTCAGTGAAAGAAGTAAGTGGGGAGGGGGGGGGGGGGGGGGGTGACATAGGGCCATAACTTTCCTCCACAAATTGAGTGGACAATAGTTTTCAAAAACTTCTGTAATTTTTCAAATTCTGTCGAAAGTGGGTAGGACAGGACAAACCACCCTGTCCCACCCAGAAAATACTTATGCTTGTTTATCTTGTATGAATGAGAACAATAAGAACAAAATGATGAAGAAAGGAGATATTCAAACGTAATTTTCAATATCTTTTGTGTAGAAAAGACTGAAATCAGACTAGCTGTGACATCACATTCTCACATATTCAAAAGTCTCTGTTCATTTTGCTTAGGTTTGTGAGACTGTGACTTATCATTAACACAGTCTAGTAAAGTCACATTGATTCACTAACTGAAACAAAATATAATAAAAAAAAAAAAATTCAATGAGTAAACCCATTTAATAAATTTTCAATCAAATATATTTCAAATTGTTAAGAAAGTGAGAGTATGATGTCACTTTTCTACAGTAGACTTTCCACACCAGTCATTTCATACAAACTTTGACATCTAATATCTCCAGAACTGAGCATGGTATACTAACAGATTATTCACCATTCTGTTTGTCCTCCACCTGCCAGCACACTGAACTAATCCTTTAACTCAATATGATTTGGGTCACTGTGTGTGTTTAGTATGTTTTATTTGTATTTAAGTCTTCAGCAGTTAGAGTCGATTTACAGTTATGCCCTAGCCATTTAATACATTACATAAAAAGCAAACATGAAATGAACCAAGGTATACAGTAATAATTGAATAGGAAATACTATAATTGGTGTATTAAGCGCCCCTGCTCTAATAAAAGCCCACCCAACATTTTTTTGACTGGTAAAATAATTAATTTGAAGACTTACATTTTTTTAAATATTTTGTTACATTCTTTGCTTATTTTCGTCAGATGCTCACAAAGGGGCTTGTATAGAACAACTTCATCCATATGTAATGTACTTTGAATAGCACACTGTATGGGGCCCCCTATCATGGGTGCTTATTAGGAAGAAATTTTGGGCCTAAAAAGTAGGCAATTCTATTTGCTAAGCATGTAGAATACAGTAACAAACTCCACACCATTAAACCCAAAGTCGGGACCAACACCCCTCTGCACAGTCTTAACCGCAGGGAAGACATCGTTGTTACCTGCATCTGCCTTGGCCACTCCTCTCTCACTCACTCCCATCTTTATCCGGCTCCCCTACCCCTCTCTGCCTCACTTGTAACACCGATCTCTCCATCAAGCATATCTTCATAACCTGTCCCTTATATTAAAATTTCAAATCTCTTCTCTCCTCACTTTCCTCAATCTCGGACCTTTTCAAATAATTCTTCCTCAAACATCATCAACTTCCTCCGCAACAACAACCTCTTCCACCACATTTAACTTCCCCCCCCCCCCTCCTTTCTACACTACAACCTTGCTTACGTCCTTTAAAAAAAAGAAATTCTTCTGTTTTCCCCTTTTTCTCCATTACAAACCTTCCTTTCCTCACTATCCTAAATCTTACACCATAATTTTTTAACATCCTCTTGGCACGTTTGACTCTGACTGTCGCGGTGCCATTAAACATTAACAAACCAAACCAGTAATTACAATTGGAAAAAAATGGTACTAAAATGTGAATTTCAAGCATTTCTAGTTATGTATCGTCACATGTTGAACTATTGCTACCAATTTTCAAATATCTTATTGTTTTTTCAGGATATGATTTGTCATCTGAGAATATCAGGAACACATATGAATCAACTCTCACCTACCATAGAATGATAGAAGCCTTCAAATTTGCATATGCAAAACGATCTGCTTTGGGAGATCCTACATACGTCAATATTACTGCTGTATGTATGTTTTTGTGTACATTGAAATTTTAATGTTGCCATGGTTAAGATTTTAAACTTTAAAAGTTTACATTTCTGATCATGTTCTTCAAAATCTAGTTTGATAAAATATAGTTGATAAGATATTATCTTGCAGGTAAGATATTATCTGGCAGGTAAGATATTTTTGGGCAGGTAAGACATTATCCGGCAGGTAAGATATTATCTGGCAAGTAAGATATTTTTGGGCAGGTAAGACATTATCCGGCAGGTAAGATATTATCTGGCAAGTAAGATATTATCTGGCAGGAAAGATATTATCCAGCAGGAAAGATATTATCCAGCAGGTAAGATATTATCTGACAGGCAAGATATTATCTGGCAGGTAAGATAATACCTGGCAGGTAAGATAATATCTGGCAGTTAGGATATTATCTGGCAGGTAAGATAATATCTGGCAGGTAAGATAATATCTGGCAGGTAAGGTAATATCTGGCAGGTAAGATATTACCTGGCAGGTAAGTATCTAATTTTGTACCTCTAATGCAAGACTTTATCACTTGTGGGCACGGTCAACAAAATTTCAAGAGAAGACCAAGGTTAATCATCAGAAAGAATACCTTCTCTTTCTGGGTTCATGGATATATGGAACAATTTACCATGTAACTTTATTGAATCACCAAGTATTCAGGCCTTCCAGAGAAGGCTGGATAAATTTTGGGACAATCAGCCAATGAAATATAGTTGTCATGAAAGCATTCGGATAATATCTTGTGGCAGAATTAGACAATTTAGAAGAAGAGCTGGTACAAGAGGAACAGAGGTGCTTTCTACCAGAAGAGGATCTGTAGAATCTGAGACCTCACAGAAAAACTAGAAAATTATTGAATAATATATCTTAAGCTGTTACGGCTGCAGGTTGATAGTGGTGGGTAATGAGGTGTCCCTAGTAACAACATTCACAGCTGTCTAGAGTGGGAGCAGGATTCAAGAAGCATAGCTGAGGAAAATACAACTATTAAAGTGTTTGATATGTGGCTTAAAGGAGTTATTGACTTAAAAATTGATTTTGTATTTTTGCAAATTAGTGGTAATTTTCTCAAGGAGCTACATAATACCTGTGATAGTGGATAGTAATATAGAGACATATAATCACCCATGAGCACATCGAAGTGAATTGACAGTTCCAGTGTTACTGAACAAGCAACTCATACAAATTGGATTCATTGATTTGAACAATAGTTAGTAACACTACAATTTCGTAGTTTAGTTGTGGAAAATGGTGGCTTATAAATCTTTTATGTACTAGGTGTGAGTGCACGCATTCTTAAGGAGTGAACACACAGATCAAGGATCACAGTGTAGGTAAATACAAATATCATTAAGTGTTTGATCTGTTAATGATATGGTGCTAAGAGGCGCTCAACCAAAAAAATCTTTTAAAATCCTAAAAATGTTAAATCTGTCCGTACGTCATACATGTGTTCTCATCTGGGTTGATAAAGCGTTTCGTGACAGCATTGTTACTATCATAACCGAATACGCAGGTGACGACCTCGTCATTGTAAATGTGTGTTCATTTGTCGTCGTTGATGATGCAAACCAATCAGTTGTTAAGGTTCGGGGGCTCTCCTTCATGTTACAGTTGTGTGTATCGTAAAGTTATTAGATTAGCAGACTCCGATTGCTTACAATGTAAACACTTCAAAGAAACCATTTACAATCTCGGTGCATACTCCAAATGAAGGAATTCTTCCTTGGCCCTCAGCATTTATCTTTCTTGATAACATTTACAATGTTTGCATTGGATTTTGATAGTTGTTGTTGAAGGTTTATTTGCTCTTACCAGATAAAGCTCTCATATATTTCCAAAACAAACTAATGTTTATTTCATTATTTGCTTTAGCTGTTGATCTTTACTCCATTCAATGAAGTAGATGTATTAACTATACCACAAGCATTGTAGGATAGTTGACCTCTTTGATACTCGTGGACTAGTGACTCTTAAAATGAAAAATAAAGCTACAAGATTTTGTGATAAATTTTGGATTTTGTAATGTTGTAGTTAGGTCACTTGTGCTTTCACAGTTAGACTACTGCAACTCATCGCTCAAAGGAATCACAAAAGGTAATCTAAGGCATATGCAGATGCTACAGAAAAACTTGGCAGTACAGGGATGGATCAAGGATTTTCAAAATAGGGGGGGGTCAAAGCCTTGGAATCAGAGGTCAATTCATGAAAATGTATGGCTTTAGTGTTAGAAGTGTATTGGTGAAATTCCAAAAGTGGGGGTCCAGACCCCCCTCCCCCTTCCCCTCCAGTAAGACTCATTTCATGTAGAATTGCCATGAACATATATCTCCTTTACAAAGAAAACTACATTGGCTACCAGTGTCTGAACGTATCATTCAGATATTTTGGCCCTTAGACCACTCCAACCCGACACCCTCAATTTTCTTAAAATCAGGAAAATCCACACCATTTAACTCAGAGACTCTTCACAATTCATTGACTAGCAACCAGCTATTGTAACACCATACACAACACAGGGGTAATCTATGCCTTCTTATCTGATAACATCTTCATAGTCTATTTACAGTTCACTTGTTAGCAATCAGCTACTGTTACACTGTACACAATAGGTCAATCATCTGGGGCTAAAGCTACATAACTGCTGTTCAGTGATGCAAATCAGATTAGTCCTTGGCTGAGCCTAAATATAAATTATATGCTTGGGAGGGCTTTGTGCAAAACCCATGAATGATTGATGGACCATGCCTCCTAAAGATGGTTATTTCCTCATGTTGTTTTTAAAATTGGACTTCTTGTTTTGAAATCATTGATGCACAAATCCCCAACATATATTTAAAACCGCCTACTACATTATTTTCCTGTTCACATCCTACGTTCCTCCTCGGAAAACTTCTTAGTTGAACGGCACTCCTGCACTAGAGCTGGCTCCTGTGCCTTTTGGCTCCAGTTGTTTGGAATTCCCTCCCTTCAGATGTACATTACGCTACCTCTATTGGGCAATTTAAAAGACTGCTAACATCCCACTTCTTTATTTCAACTTGACTTAATTTTTTACTCCCTACCTTTTTGTTTTCTTTATTTGCAACTTCCTTGAGCGATTTGTAAGTTTTGGAAAAGGCGTTATATAAATGTATATACATACATACATGTTTTTTGATATTGCCTTTTAGTGAGAACATTACATTTCAGAATCTCTGTCTTCAAGTTTTGTAAAATTATTCATAACCTTCATTAAGTTGGACAAAGGTTATGGGTGTAGAAAAAGTTAATTTCTGAGCAGAACAGTTTTCAAGTTTTGTAATAAGTTTTTTGATAAAGATCCATGATTTTGTGACAGATTTTGAATTTTGTGGTATTGAATTTTAGAAAGAGGTTTAGATTCTGACAGTTTTTAGATCTAAGATAGACATACTGCTGTACATTTTAGTCTTCAAATTCAGCCACATTTTTACTATGGTTATGTTCAGGTAAAAATCTGTGCCAAAGTTGGCTGCATCATTTAAACTGTGTTGGTCATAGAATTGAAAAAAACAAAAAACATTGGATTTATGTTTAAAAAGATTAGTAGCTAAGTAATGGTATTATATTTTTTGAAAATAATGCCTGAAAATCCAGGTTCTCTAAAATGCTTAATTCATAGCCGATTTTGATAAAATAGTTTCATAATGTAATATGTTTCCTTAGGACAAATGGTCCGTATGACTCACAGTTAATGCACCTTATTAGTACCTCAGGCATTATGATACACAGCAATTTTTCACCAGTTTAAAAACAAATTCTCCCACTAAGACACACAACACGGATGAGTGATTTTAATTACAAAAGTGCCTTGATTATTCAGCTCTGGCTTTCTGTAGTCTTATACACACAAATAACCTTGGGCTACTTGACTGTGGTGTGCATGGGAATGGCAGATAAACAATCATTGTTTGAATGGAAATACAATACACTGAACAGGAAGTCGATTGGTAATTGTCATACCTGAGTTTTCAGGATTAACTCAGGTGTCGGGTGCGGGTAGGCTTAAAGAGCAGCTTTTCGGCATCTTGCTATTTTTGTGATTTTAAAACAAGTCTAGTAATTGTTACATCTAGAAATACACCAAAGCTTCAGCTGTAACAGCCTTGAATCTATATGTATAAGCTACAGTATTTTGCAATATGACATGGGTTAAGTACTTGAACTGCATTATCTGCAACTCTGCATTTAACACATATTTGAGAAACAACTGAAAAGTGCGTTTTTGAAATAATGGAATAGCTTCCCCCCCCCCTTTCTCCTCCCCCCCTCCTCTCTTCTCTCTCTGACAAGAATATTTTGAATTGCCAGAAATATTTCAATATTAGTATGATTGACCCTTAAAATTCAAAAAGTGTGGTTAAAAAGGTTATCATAAATGTTGTCCCTAAAGGTCTAGTGACATGTAGCAGTTTAACTTTTCTGAAAGATTATTAGATTCTGAGTAAAATGCCCTTTAAATCTTTGAAAAACCTTGTGCAGTGTTTCAGTTATGGCCAAACAAAGTTTCAAGATTCTAAAGTTCAGGCACACTTTGTGATGTTATCAGATGAACACAGCTCAATATCTTTAAGTACTTCTTTAAAATGTGCCTGGGGGGGGGCACTTTCATACTAAAGTGGTAGGTATGTGCCACCCAAAATATCAAAATTGGACTGCAGTATGTTGGGTTTTTTGGTAACTGCAGTATGAAATCAAGTGATTTTTGATACCTGCAGTACGAAAATAAGTGAATTTTTATACCTGCAGCATGAAAATAGGTGATTTCTTTTACCTGCAGTACAAAAATAAGTGATTTTTGATACCTGCAGTACGAAAATAAGTGATTTTTGATACCTGCAGTACGAAAATAAGTGATTTTTTATACCTGCAGTACGAAAATAAGTGATTTTTAATACCTGCAGCATGAAAATAGGTGATTTTTTATACCTGCAGTACAAAAATAAGTGATTTTTGATACCTGCAGTACGAAAATAAGTGATTTTTGATACCTGCAGTATGAAAATTGGTGATATTTGATACCTGCAGTACGAAAATTGGTGATATTTGATACCTGCAGTATGAAAATTGGTGATTTTTGATACCTGCAGTATGAAAATTGGTGATATTTGATACCTGCATGAAAATTGGTGATATTTGATACCTGCAGTACGAAAATTGGTGATATTTGATATCTGCAGTACGAAAATTGGTGATATTGATACCTGCAGTATGAAAATTGGTGATATTTGATACCTGCAGTACGAAAATAAGTGATTTTTGATACCTGCAGTATGAAAATTGGTGATATTTGATACCTGCAGTACGAAAATTGGTGATATTTGATACCTGCAGTATGAAAATTGGTGATTTTTGATACCTGCAGTATGAAAATTGGTGATATTTGATACCTGCAGTATGAAAATTGGTGATTCTTGATACCTGCAGTATGAAAATTGGTGATATTTGATACCTGCAGTATGAAAATTGGTGATTTTTGATACCTGCAGTACAAAATAAGTGATTTCTGATACCTGCAGTACGAAAATAAGTGATTTTTGATACCTGCAGTATGAAAATTGGTGATTCTTGATACCTGCAGTATGAAAATTGGTGATATTTGATACCTGCAGTATGAAAATTGGTGATTTTTGATACCTGCAGTACAAAATAAGTGATTTCTGATACCTGCAGTACGAAAATAAGTGATTTTTGATACCTGCAGTATGAAAATAAGTGATTTTTGATACCTGCAGTATGAAAATTGGTGATATTTGATACCTGCAGTACGAAAATTGGTGATATTTGATAAGTAGGTGGTGATATTTGATACCTGCAGTATGAAAATTGGTGATTTTGATACCTTTGAAAATTGTGATATTTGATACCTGCAGTATGAAAATTGGTGATTCTTGATACCTGCAGTATGAAAATTGGTGATATTTGATACCTGCAGTATGAAAATTGGTGATTTTGATACCTGCAGTACAAAATAAGTGATTTCTGATACTGTTACGAAAATAAGTGATTTTTGATACCTGCAGTATGAAAATAGGTAATTTTTTTGAGACCAGTACTGTATGAGAGATTAGATTTTTGACAACTGCACTACGAAAATTCTGAGACAAAGGCAACTGCTCGGCGGCACATGTATGTATACCTCACATATGGAAGTGCCTCTCTGGAAAATGTGTTCTTTAGTTTGAACTTAGCGGCTTTGAACCAGTTATAAATATGATTTCTTCTTTGCTGATTACCTGTCGCCCTCGGTGTATAATCAAGTTTAAATATATCCGGATGGAATCGGATATTAGACAGGAATTAAAAACAAAGGATTTACATAAACAATTGAAGATGTCTTCATCTGCCTATGTCACAAATTATTGTGCAAGAAGGCCAAAAATTGAAAATCTGTAAAATGATCAGTGTTTGGTTCCGATGCGATCAGCATCAGAAACCTATGCGGTCATGATTGCATGTGTGTGAATGTATGTATGTATGTGCGTTTGTGTTTGGCACCGATCGGGGATACTTATTTGAATATACACCTGTGAATCATGGATACCGAGGCAATCAGGGGTAGCCCCCGTTCGGAAATCACAAAAAAGTTCAAAACAATAATGCTAGCAATTTCCTCTTAACTTTTTGATGCAGTACGAGTACTTTCCCCAGTTTTCCGGTTATGAACATAACCTGGTGTTAAAAGTGTGTATGTAATGTTGAGTGCATTTGTGTTGGCGCTGATCAGGGATAATCATTGAATGCACACCCGTGTATCAGGGATAAAAAGTAGTGCTCGGTCAGTTTGTATTTAAAACAGCTTCCCCGATTGGCACCATAAACACTTATGGGTGTGTGTGTGTGACGCTAGCTTCTAAACACGATATCATAAGAACAAGACACAGGATTTATGTCATATGTGGTACACAGATAGCCCATAGTCTGGAGATGTGCCCTATTGTTTGTTTTTAGCTCAATGAAGTTGAGGTTATGAAATGGGAATTATCTGTTAACTTTGTCTCCCATTTTTGAAATGTATTTAGTCAGATGTTTTCGACCAAAGACTTCTGAAATTTAGCAGTCTTGAAATTATGAAAATCTCCACACTCAGTTTTCATTTTCCTCTGGGGAAAAAAATGTGCTGATGTGTAAATAATTGCCTACAGCTGACTTATTTACACCATGGAAATGATAAGACACCAAGAAGACACCAAGGAGGTACCACTTTGTTTACACTACAGTGCACAATATCCTCTGTTGTGTGCACAGCATGGAATACTGTCCCTGTTTATCTATTCCTGTTTACCACCCTCACTCATTATCTTTGCCTGAGTGACTTGTCTTCATTGTTGATACGTAAAGTAAATTTGCAAACTTTTAAAGTTTTTTGCCACTCTGAAGTTTTTTCAATCTAAGGTATAGCAAATGACCAAAAAACGTATTGTTTTATGAAACTTTTTTTTATTCTTTTTAAGTTGAAATTTCAAATTAGAAGGAGACTCCCCTATCCCCTCCCCAAAATAAAATATGGAATGATCATTCATTTTAGGAAATTTAACAACAAAAATGAAGATGCAACCTTAGTAAATTCTTGTTAATTATCTCATGAATGTTGAAAATATTTTTATTTATAAAATTTATTGCTGGAGGGGCCTGAAGTGTACTTCATTGGATTCCATTGGGAAAGTCCCCTGGAGTTCTATGGATGAAGTATACTTCCTGCAAATCCAGGGGGACAATTCCCCAATTCCACAGGTTTCTCCTTATCTGGAGGGAATTTATTATTTTTAGCTAACACAGAGTCAATTGTGTAGACAGTCAATTGAATCTCCTAACAGCTTTGGTTTTGAAAATAACTTGGTTTTGAAAATAACTTGGTGTCTTTTGATTTGGGGGCATGGCCACATAATATAAACATTTGTGAAAACCTTGCAGTTTCAATAAGGATGTGTTCGTACATCCTTGGTTTCACATTATATGATTGGCGCATTTTCAGACAACTAATTAAAAGAAATGATGTACATTATTAGAGTATAATCAATGGGAATATTGTTTCTTATAAAATATTATTAATCGATGGTAGAACATATATATATTTTTATGTTTTTATGCAAAACTTGACTTGAAAATGGCAACTCCCCTTTCTTCCTTTGATATCATCTTTACTACTCTTTTGAACATTTTTGTAATGAATTTGATCTTCAACATCTGGATCTGGATGTTCTGGTTGGTGATGATGTCATGCATATTAATGAGTAGGCGGGGCTTAATGTCAAAATATAAAAATTGTTCATATTTTAACAACCACATGACTTTTTTGTTTTATATTTGGTGTATTCAAACGTTGTTAGCTAGTGTGTACATGTTCATCATACACAAAAGTTGAATTTCATGAATATGCATAATGGGATGGGCTTAACATCTTAATGAATAAAAATAGATGAATTTAATTAATTGAAAAATTCCATTCTTGTGAGAAATGTGAGTTATTTGGTTGTCATTGTTATTTTGAGCTCATTGTTCAATAACATTTATTATACAATAGTTTAACTTAAAATCCATATTGCGTGTCGGAGCCTCAAAACTTTGGTTTTCTGGTTAACTGATCTAGTTGGAAGTTTTTGCCGTATTTTAATGGACCATTCTTCATTTTGAATAATTGAAGCTCAAGTTGGCTTTAGATATCATCAGACCTACAGAAGCTACTTAAATCATTGCAATTTAGACTGAAATTTCATGCCAATTGCTCCCTAAAAAGGGGCCTCCATTCAGACTTATTTGCCATAGGCCTTGAAAGTCAATTAACAACCCTGATCGTGACTCTAACATAGAGGTCTTTGTTCCACTAGAAGTGTGTCTAGCTATGACATTGGGAACAAACCCTAGAGATGGTTTTACTCAGAATTGAAGATAAATCTCTTGATAGACCTTTAAATGATTTTCTTTTCTGTGAAGTATGATTGATTATTATTGACTTGATTTAACTGGAGGGAAATTAATATATACGCTATGTGGAGTATGATACATAACAAGACATATCCCACAATGCGTTTCTGTCGTTATGGATTCAGACTTGCAATCTTGTATAAAACTACGTGAACGCTTGATTTTTCTCTAATTTTCAACAAAAAATAAACTTATGAAATTTTGATCAGCTATAAGTCAAAAAGGTTTTTTTATTTTCAGTATTAAACTATTGTCAAGAAGTCAAGCCCTTTTTAGTGGATAGTTAAAGGAATATCAAGTTAATTTCCATGAATTTTCATTTTCATATATATGACAGAGGACTATTGACCCTTACTCTACCAGTACTCTTTTGAAAATGCGCCTGGAATGCGGAGTCAAAGACTGAACACCTAAAACAGCGATAATATTGACGCGTGGTAGAGTAAGGGTTTTAGCACAGGCTAATTATTGAGGGGTCCACTGTCTTCCGAGCAGCAAAGTTGGGCTCATTCCACTTCAGTGGCCCACTGGGACCATACTGCATATATTTTTGGGTTGGCACACTTGTTGCAGGTTCCTTAACCCTTACTCTACCAGCACTCTTTTTAAAATGCGCCTGGGAGGTAGAGTCAAGACGGGGCACCCAAAACGGCGATAATATCGCCACGTGGTAGAGGAAGGGTTAAAGGACCAAGTTGGTGAAAACAAATATGTTCTGATATGCTTTATCTGAGTTATTGCATTCAGATATTTCAGCAGCATGTTAAAAAGTGACCTTGCAGTGTGATGTCATAATTCCAGATCCAAGACAATGTTTATTTATTTCTTTGAAAATTAATTGCATCTTTAAATTATTGGAAACACTTTTTGTTTCATTATTGAGATGGGGTATAGCATGCACTCCACAAGAGCATGATTTGGCCATCAGCTCAAGTACCATACAGTATGGTCTAATTGAAAGAAAAATAAATATTCAATTTGATTGATAGAAATGGTAAAAAGAGTTACCTTGGATCTGTAATTATGACATCACACTTACACTGCATGGTCATTTATTGTTTCTTAATTGTCCTCCATCATATAAATGAAAATGATAATTCATTGGAATATTCATTTAAGAAATTAATAACAGGTGTTCGGAAATTTTATAAATTGAACAAATGTGTACATTGTGTGCAGTTCTCATCCCCACCCTAATGGACAACCATAAGTACATAGTGAATGCCTGCCATACAACTTGATTTGTCTTAATTTGTCAAACCCTGGTATGTGCTTAGCTATAGATTTATAAAGTAGTACTGGGTCACATTCCTTAACCAATGAAAAAGATACCTCGTCATCTTCTCCGACTTGAAATCCATTCTCACTGGCATCCTCAACATGCTCTGGTCCGACCCACTCATCCTACAAATCCTCAATAGACTTCACGCTCTTTCCTCCTTAAGGAAAAAAATATCTTTTTCTGGATCCCCAGCCCTGACAATGAGAGAGCCGACAGAACCACCAAGAATGCTCTGTTGAATCACATCTCTCCTTTTCCTATCCCTGCACTCAGACCTCTGCTTTTCCACTTCCAGCTACCTTAGTAAGACCTGGCAAGACTCCTGGAATCTCGAGACCTGTAACAAATTTCACACCATCAAACCCAAAGTCGAGACTAACGTCCCTCTCCACAGTCACAACCGAAGGGAGGATGTTGTTATCACCTGCATCCACCTCCGCCACACTTTTCTCACACACTCTCACCTACTTTCCGGCTCCCCTGCTCCTCTCTGCCCTACATGCAATACCGATCTCCCGATCAAGCATATCCTCTTAACCTGTCCCATATACCTGAACTCCAGATCACACCTTTCCCCCTCCATTTCAATTTCTGATGTTTTCAAAAGAATCCTACCTCCAACTTCATCACGTTTCTACACAACAGCAATTTATTCCACCTGATCTAAACCTCCCTTCCCTTCTCTGCCTTACCTTCCTCACCTTCCTTTTATTACCTTAACTTCTTTCCCTTATCCATCTTCTCTCCATCCTTCCCTCTATCCCACCTTTCTTTCCTCTCTGTCCTAACTCAAGCACCTTGGTTTCTAACACCTCTTGGCACATTTAACTCTGACTGTTGCAGTGCCGTTAAACATCAACAAACCAGCCAACACCTTTTAAGTGCACTTTTACACCTGTAATTTGAGCTGCCACCTTGATAAAAATCATTATTCCACAGATGATTGTTGTATAAACATAGTTTGTTTGTCATTTATACTAATTCAAATATTTTCTTGCATGTACTCAGTTGTTAGAAGATATGGTTTCAGAGGATTATGCTGAAAGCTTACGAGCGAAAATCACAGATGAAGAGACACACCAGATGGAGTATTATGAACCTGTCTTCTTGAACAAAGAAGATTCTGGCACCTCCCACTTCTCCGTTATTGATGCTGATGGTAACGCTGCTGCTGCTACAGCTACTGTAAATCTCTAGTGAGTATTAAAGAAAGTTTCATGTCGCTACATGAAAAAGGAAGATTATTACTGGTAGGGGAAAATTAAAAAATTAATTTAGTGGTCAAACAAGTTTATCTTATATGAAGGAAGTTGTAAAAAGAAAGAAAATGGTGAAGATGCTACTTTAACATCTTATCCTGTTAAGAAGATATTCAATGTAAAGTTCTTTTTCATTTGTGTATAAACAATTGGTGCAAAAAGTCTTGCATTCAGCATTTTATTCCTCAAAAGTCTTTATATATTTTATTGCATGATTATCTTATTGATTATATTATATTATAATGTATCGTATATATTATATCATAATATATTACATTATATATATATATATATTATAAATTATAATATATTACATTATATTATTATTATAATATATTATATTATATTATATTATATATGGTATGATATATTGTAATGTTCTGTTCTGTTATATTATATTATTATATTAGATTATTATTATTATTTATTTTTTTTTTATTTGTTTATTTTATTTTTTTAATTATTATTATTATTATTATTATTTTTTTTCTTCGTTTATTTGATTTTATTGAATTTTATTTCATTTGATTGAATTGATATATTATTGATAAACCTAACCCTATGGCTTTAAGGTCATGTGATATATGAAAATAATAAAAACGTTTACTGCCTGAAGAGAGTGCAAAACAATCAATATGTGAAAAAAGTTAATTCTCTTCTGGAATCCCCTTTCATGTAAGATAAAACTTGCTTGACTACTGAGCCCATAATCTCTTCAATATGTAACCAATCATCTTCTTTAAAGTTTTACAAGCAAGAGTAACATATCTTCATCAATATTAGAGAGCATACATTTAGATGATGTTTATTTTAAAGGTCTATGGACATGTAGAAATTTCTGTACTAGTTGAAAAAGTATTAAAATCTGAGAAGACCAGTTTTTTGAATTTTAAAGAAGAAAAAAAACACTTTGATTTTGGAGGTATACAGTTTGATCAGATTTTAGTTAAAAAAAAACTAAAAAACTCAAGAAACAGCTCAAAATATTGATGTAATTCTTTAAATTTCTTGCATAAATTTTAGTCACTGAAAATGTTGGGAATGTCTATTCCTGCAGGGTTAGATTTTAGTCAGAATTTGCTGCACCATTTCCAAGAATTATGCTACCAAGAAGAAAATACCAAGATACCGTGTAACACATCAAATTTGCATAAACTATGCAAATTATTGCTTGATATTTTAAAATGCTGCAGAGTGTTTAACCAATTTTAATCAAATGTTTTGCTACTTTGGTGGAAGGCACTTTAGTTAAATATTGCCTCTACACATCCGTATACCTTTAAGGACAGTCAATCACGTGTCGGTGGTGAAATTATCAAACTGGGGTACAATATGGCTGATTACGTACAGTACCTTGTTTTTGCTTTTCAGATATTAAACAATTAATATTTGTGACCAATAAATTTTAAGGATACTCCTTGGACAACCCATTGATCTTCCCCATGTACAAAATAGTTAGGAAACATCTTTTAAATAATAGGCCCCTGTATTACCCATATTTGATAAGGTATCAGATATTTTAACCCTTACTCTACCACGCGGCGATATTATCATGGTTTTGGCTTCCCCATCTTTGACTCCGCTTCCCGAGCGCATTTTCAAAAAAGTGCTGGTAGAGTAAGGGTTAATGAGTGAAAATTTGGTATGAAATTTGGTTTCATAGTATTAAGCAATGCAAGCATTCCATACATCTTTATGTTGGGAGCTTCTCTTTGTCAATTTTGTTTGTCCTTCGTGCTAATCAGAACAAACTGGGGCAAGAATTTGGGAGGTGAAGATGGTTGAATTACATGAGCTTTGTAAATATCACACTTGCCCTTCCCCCTTCCCCCTTCCCCCTTCCCCCACCACCACTTTTTCCAATTTTAAGTCTTTTCTATGGTGATTTTTTGTATCTTAACATAGATTTGTGATTCCCCCCACCACGTTTGACTTTGCCCTCCCCTTCACTTTCAGTCAGCAAATTCCGACTATGAATACGATCATCAATTTTTGTTTCTCTCTTATATAATTTTTGATAATAAGCTATATAGCCGAGGGGTTAAATATTTAGCCGACCTTATTTCTATCAATGGTAATTTTTTTACAGATGAGGATTTTAAGAAGTTTTACAATATCGATGCACTACATTTTACTTAATATTTTGGTTTAATTTCAGCTATTGCAAATAATTAGAAAAGCAACTGATCTGCTATGGTAACCGCTTCTGACAATGAGGTTTTGCTTGCTAAGCTTTTTGGTATTACCAAAGTCACTCGTTGGGCTTACCCTAAGCTTCATCTGAATTCCATCTCTCAATCCCCTGCTAAAACTTAATGGGAACGTTTCTATTATATTGACAAGGATAAATGGACAATTATTTTATTTCAAATTGCTCATCTGTTGTTCGTGAAACTCGTATTCGTTACTTTCAATTTCGGTTTTTGAATCTTTTATCTTGCCACCAAGTCCTATCTTTATCAGATAAATCTGCATGCTAATGGCCTTTGCACCTTTTGCAGTTGCCCGAAAGTTTCTTCCTTCCGCACCTGTTAATCACTTATCTAATGGTATTGTTTCCTTCGGCTTTGCAAGCAATGTTTCACTGTTTTATAACTACCTTATAATTTCACGCGAAGTATTTTATTTTCCTTTGTAAGTCCAGAAACTCTAGACCGTCGCTAACTGCCTTCTGCAATTGTATTGATTTTAATCTTGACATTGAAAATCACATTGCATTTAAAACAATGAAACCAAGCATCTGAATGAGCTTAAGCATCTTTTCCCTCACTTTGTATTTTCTGTATAATCTCTGTTGTTTTATACAACAGTATACACATTATTATATTATTATTTGTTATACAAACTTCTTAAACTTGTAAAGAGCAGTGATCACAGTTTGTATATTTTAAAAATTCTGTATATTTTGAAAATTATGTTTTATATATATATATATACATATCTATATATATCTATATATATCTATATATACATAAATATATCTATATATATATATATATATATATATATATATATATATATATATATATATATATATATATATATATATATATATATATATATATATATATATATATAACAATACAAACTCATAAAACAAATCATTTTTGTTTCTTCCAAATTTTGCCGTCTATCTTCTGCAGTTTTGGCTCCAAGTGTCGTGGTTCACGTACAGGCATTATCTTCAATGATGAGATGGACGATTTTTCACAGCCAGGTGCCGATAATTATTTTGGTGTGCCACCCTCAGAGTCAAATTTCATTGTGCCAGGCAAAAGACCAATGTCCTCTATGACCCCGACCATAATCTTGGACCATTCCACTAAAGAAGTCCTGCTAACTCTTGGGGCATCAGGAGGGACAAAAATTACCACTGCTGTTGGTTTTGTAAGTTTATAAAGTGTTGGTAATTTTGGACAATTTGATTTTTATTAAACAAAAATCTTTGTATTATGCTCCAATATAAAAAAAAAAAATATCTGACCACATACGCGAATAAGTTTTAGCCCTTTCTCCCCAGTTTCCACTGTGAAATCTGTGTGTGTGTCACTGTTTGAGTCACCTTTTTAACATAACCATGTTGACTTTCGCCATTTTGCAGTTAAGTCACGGAAAAAGATTGGATCAATGTGGAAAATGTGTCAAATAATGAAAAAGTGAAAGCACAAATTTTGAATTCAAAGGAATAAGTTTAAATCATGCATGATGCACATTTTCTAACAACTGTTACAACTTACTTTGCCAAGTTTATCTGTATTCACAGGAAAGTCACATTTTTTGTATTAAAGAAAAGAATATGAATAAAAAGAAGTAAAGAGAAGCAATTCCACACAAACTTTCATTCCTTGTCAGTTGACAAGATTCCACAACCTGAGTGGATTGCAATGCCAAGTTTTGCCACGTTGGAAACTGATTGCGAAATTGTGAAGGATGACACATGAAGAAAGAATTACTTATCAAGCATCACCTCTTAGGCTAGTACTTTGTTAGCAGTACACCTCCAGCAATGGCAGCAATGTTTGATGGAAACATAATTTACCAGTGCAATATTTCTCGGTATAATGAGGAGAATGTGTGGTTCTTACCCCTCTGCGACCCTTCTATGGCCCTTGGAGGCCGGTGGTGCTATAACATAAAAGTTGCAGAATCTTGAACGGCATATGGACAGATAGCTACATGTACAACATGAGCTTAAATGGTTAAAATATAATACAATCCATGAAAAGAGCAAAATGTCCCATCAAAATTGGATAAAACGTTTTCAAATTTTGATTTTCCATTAGTGAAAGTGCTTTTGTGACCATTTAAAGGCTGTTTTGCTCAGAATTTAATACATTTAATACAAATCTCCATGTCCATATATTTTTAAAACCCTCCGATAAGATGATCTCCTTCCTTCAACATGCTTCCCTCTACAATCATATGTAGTCCCCCTCTCCCACTCCTTCTCTCTACTTTGTTTATTTCACCCATGCACCACCTCTCTCGATCCCAGCTTTCTGGCATTTCTTGTGTTTCTCTCAATCTCCCCCTGTTTTCTTTCCTTGCTACCTCTGGAATGATCTGACCTCTCAGGCACAATTTGACCCTCGCTGTGGTAGTGCCGTTAAGCCCTTATCAAACAAACAAACCTTTTAATTATTGTATGGTATTTTTTTTTCCATTTGAAGGTCATCACTCAAGTTCATTGGTTAGGAAGAAAAATAGGACACGCCATCGAAATGGCCAGACTGCATGACCAGCTGGTACCTACCAAGATGAATTATGAACCAAATTTTGATGCAGTAAGTTAATTCGGAATATAATTTGAAAATTGACAACCTCTGACCCCTTTTGATTGTTTGAGCTTCTACATAGAAATTGATAACATTTAAGTAGTGGGTTTTTGCATGTCTGATTGTACTGCATGTACAAATATATTCAGATAGAGTTATATGATTAAGACGGTGGTCAAGCAAGTTTATCCTATATAAAAGAGGATTACAAAAGAAACAAAGATGGTGAAGAAAGCATTCAACTTATTTTGTTAAGAAGTTATTCAAGTTTAAAGCTCTTGTCTTATCTGTGTAGAAATGACTGGTGTAGTAAGTCTACTATGGAAGGTTGGCGCTCTCATAGAACATTCGTACAATTGAAGAAGAAAAATATTTAGATTTTTTGCTATTTGAATTATTTGTCCTAAGTTTTTTCAGGTGGTAAATTTCAAATATCCTTACTAGATTCTGTTTTACTACTTTCCTGAATTATCCAATGGTTTTTGAGCCACAAAAATGCAGGACAAAATGTAATAGAATGAATAAAGACTTTTGGAGGAATTTGAGGCTGTGACGTCACAACTAGTTTGATTTCAGTCATTTCTATACAAATGATACCAAACTTTAAATTTGAATATCTCCTTCACGAATAAGATTCTTGAATGCTTTCTTCACTATTTTGTTTTCTTTGAAGTCATCTTTTATATAAGATGAACTTATTTGACCCCTGAAGTAATTGTTTCAATATGATAAATGGACATGACTGCTAATAAGTCATGACATTTTGTTTATTTTGGGAGGACTAATCCAGTGATTTAATAGTACAGTATGTTGGTCTCATACCCAAAACTATCACATTCGAATTTCAGCCAGGGCGCTGTATTGTGTCCTTGAGCAAGACACTTTATACCATATGCTCCAGTTCACCTAAGCTGTGAAATGAATAACAGTTTCGGTTGGGGAGTTGACCTGTGATGGACTGTTGTCCCATCCAGGAGGAGTCAAATACTCTAGTCCACGTAGTAGCATGGAAACCAGGTATAAGCACTGGCTCTATAAGCTTCCGAGGCTTGGTGTGATGTAACTTTTTAACTTTTGTTTATTTAACAACATTATCTTCAGTGGTGTTATGTTCCTGTCCTGACTCATTGTTCGATTTAGACTTGAACTGAACCATGACGTATGTTGCATCGGGAGAAGGAGGGGGGAGGGTAATTAGCTGGAATTTATAACTAATTACAGATGCAGTGCTTAAGGAGTTATGTTCGTACGTGAAAGGTACTAGGTTCGACTCCCGTTATGAGCGCTGAAATTTGTCCTTGAGCAAGACACTTTACTTTATATCTTCCAGTCCACTCAGCTCTCAGCTGTAAAATGGGTACCATCAGCACTGCTGGGGAGTTAATTTGTAATGGACTTGCATCATGTCCAGGGGGAGTCATGTGCTCTTATCCGCTTTTGCCAAGGAAACAAGAGAACAAGCACTGGCCTGATGGGTCATCATGACCTGACTATGGATGTAACCTAATTCATCTTACCTAGTCTCAACCAGAACAATTTGGAGTTGAGCACACATGTACAAGTACTATAGACAAATAGAAAGATGTGATCCATTTTATCATACAACCCCATTGTTGCTGGAAATGATTTCTCTGTTTAAAAGAGAAACTTTAAGTAATGGTATGAGTTCTGGTGGAACAATTCATCTGGAAAGATAAAAGAAACACTATGAGATATGGTCAGAATTGTCCAAGTCCAAGTGGAATGGTCAGAATTGTCGAAGTCCAAGTGGAACCAATTTGTGGGGATTCTCATATGTACCTTTGCCAACAAAGTTGGACGGATGTTATGTTTTCGCCTGCGTTTGTTTGTTTGTTTGTCATCAATATATCTCAAGAACTGATGATTAGATTTTGATTAAAATTGGTGTGTTGTTTTTATACTGCTTGAGGAACTAGTGATTAAAATTTGAGATATATTGGAACAGGGGAAGAGCCCAAATGGAGGGGTGTGGATGTTTTAGAGTGAGTTTGTCTGTCATTAGTATATCTCAAGAACCGACAATTAGATTTGGATTAAATTTGATGTGTGGTTTGATTATTGCTTAAGTAACAAGTAATTTAAATTTGGGATGTATTGGCACAAGGGAAGGACAGAAATTGAAGGGTGGGGATATTTAGGGTAAGGTCTGTCAAGACAGACATAGTTGAAACTTTCCAATGGAATGTGATGAACAATGAATTCATGCCATGAAAAGAAATCCACCAATTAATTTTCTGGACTCAAAGAAAATTAAATTAAATGAAAAGAGTTGGTACGGTTTCTGTCATTAATGGTAAATGATGGAATGTGAATCTTAACTGAAAGGAACTCAAAACAATGAATGCTTAGCCTGAATGAAATTGAAAACATTGATATGGCCTTGGAAGAAATCAGTCAGAAGATAATCTTCAAGTGTTCAGAATGGAAATGAACATTACAGATCAAAACTTGGGGATGAATCTTGGTAGGTCTAGGATTTGTGAGGTAGATTATATTGGGTATGGGAATCAAACAAACAATTATTCTAGGCATGTTGGAATTGCAATTGCTTTACAGAGTGCTGATATTCTAGTTTTCATTAGATTTAGATTTGATTGAATTTATCCATGAAAACAGTGTAAATAAAGATGTAAAATTTAACATATCTCTGTATCATTTCACAGGGTGTCATTAAAGGTTTAGAGGCTAAAGGTCACAACGTCACATCCTCTACAGATTACGCAGTGGTCCAAGGTATCCACAGAATGGAAGATGGCTGGCTGGACGCACACTCTGATAAAAGAAAGGGAGGCTTCCCTGCCGGCTACTAGTTGTTTCTTATCTTCAGAAGATTTCTAGCATGGACAGCAATGCAAAATGTCAGAATAGACCGGCCAGGGGCAGACTGCAAAGTCAGACTGCCCAGGGTCCAAACATCTTAAGGTCCCCCAAGAATGCTGTTCACTGAGGCTTATGAAGGGTCACCTCTCGGGGGACAAAAACCAAATTAATTTTCCGGTTACAAGCAGAACAATTGTGTTGGTAAATTAACCCTTACTCTACCACGTGGCGATATTATTGCCGTTTTGGGTGCCTCATCTTTGGCTCCGCCTCCCAAGCGCATTTAAAAAAAAATTGTTAGTAGAGTAAGGGTTAATCAACCTGCGACAAATGCACCAACTTGAAAATATATGCCGCACGATTCCGGTGGGCGGGTCGCTGAAGCAGAACGGGCCCAACTCTGCTGCTTGGAAGACATAGGACCCTTCAATAATCAGCCCTTAATTAACCCTTACTTTACCACGCGGCGATATTATCGCCGTTTTGGGTGCCCCATCTTTGGCTCCGCCTCCCAACTCATTTTCAAAAAAGTGCTGGTAGAGTAAGGGTTAAGTTTCCATCAAGCATTGGTGCTAATTGGGAAATCTCCCTCAGTTTTGGGAAATCTTCAATTTTTAGAAACCCTCAGAATATACAAAAGAAGGTTTCCATGTATATCCCTTTCACTGAGAAGAGTAGTTTCTAGTGGGGGTGGGAAGGGTGGAGCAGGTAGGGGCCATTCTTTTCTTTCATCAGCAACCTGCATTTCTCACTTATTGGCTGTGACAGAGATACTGATTTTCTCTGTGACAGATCCTAATTTTCTGTATGACAGAGTTGCTAATTCTCTGTTTGACAGATACTAATTCTGTGTGACAGATACTAATTCACTGTATGAGAGATACTAATTCTGTGTGACAAATACTAATTCACTGTATGACAGATACTAATTCTCTGTGTGATACAGATACTGATTTTCTATGTGACAAAGATGTCAAATATGTCACAATTTGAAGCCTATATATATATATATATATATATATATATATATATATTATATGTTATATATTAAATGTTACAAATATATAGTGATATATCTAACACCACAATTGTACATTCCATGTATGCTATATAACCCCTGAAACGCTACCATTTCAGAGGCTGTTTGGTTTTTTAGCTGTGCTAGATGGAAATGACCAACTGTTTTGTTTACCTGCCTCAGTTAGGTTCTCTTCAAGGCTTCTTACATCACTGTTAGTGAGACAAGGTTACCCAGACACGAATGACCTTTCCATTTGTGCTATAAAAGCACATTTTGTAGGTCGTCCTAGAATTTTAGGTTTCATTTTTCAGTAGTCGTAATATATAGTTTCTGGGATATTTTAAAGAGGGGATCTCGTCTCAGTAAAATCTATAAAACTGCAATGTTCATATCTTTCACGTCACATCCAGTTGTGGATTGTTTCTAATTCAGTACGTAATGTAGGCATTGTGTGTCTGTAGAGTGTGCTTGTCATTTCCGCGGTTATTAATTGGTTGTGATTATTTGTGTATGACCAATCAGAAACGTTGACTTTTATTAAATATTGCTATCCATGTTAACACAATATCTGGCCTTTAACTTCAAATTGCTATCTCTCTCCTGAATTAAATACATATCAACGCACACATCAATATTCATATATCATTATTACTGATTTTCTTTATCAATGCATTTCTTGCTGTAAATGTAGAAGTTTATATGCAATATCTTGAACCTGTCAAGGAACATAAACTTGTAAGGCCAAAAATCTTGAAACTATCAAGAACTACAACATGTAAGGTTTACATTCCTTGCACAGAATTTAAAGAGTTTTCCCAGACATAAATGTTGTTTCCGTTAAAGGCTAAAACCTATTTTGTGTGTCTTGCTATTATAGAACTGTAGGTTTGTTTATTCAGTAACCATTGTATAAAGTGTCTGGAATATTTTAAGATTCACATTGTGCCTCTCTCCTGAATTAAAAAAGACATCAATGCATATATGAATATTCATTAGAATTTATTTTACCGATGCATATTTTACTGTAAATAAATAAAGCTTTTATTCAAACTCTTGAAACTTCAACAGTCATTACTCAGAAGGTCGACATTCCTTGCACATAATGACATTCCTGCACATAATGACATTCCCTGCACATAATGTGAAGACTGCTCCTAGACATTAATGTCCTGTTTATAAGTGCTAAAAAAAACACATTTTGTAGGTCGTGCTGGATTTTAGATTTGAAATTTTGGTAGCCATTATATAAAGTTTCTGGAATATTTTAACTTTATATTTCTGCCTCTCTCCTGAATTAAAAACATATCAAAACATATAAGCCTATGTCAGCATAGCACTGATTTGCTCCAGTAATGCATTTTTTGCTATATTTATTTTAAGTTTAATTCAATCCATCACGTTCTCCTTGCTTGCTCCCTGTACAACCTTCCCAGAGCTTCCCTCGCTCCCTACAACTCAATTGCTGAGTTCTTCCAGAAAAATCCTCCGGATGAAATTATCTCCTTCCTTCATCATGCCTCCCTCTACGACCATATTTAATTCTCCTCTTCCACCCCCTCTCTACTTTGTTTTTGTTTCAACCATGCACCTCCCCTCACGATCACAGCTTTCTGATCTTTTGTCCTTAATTTCTCTCATTCTCCCCCTGTTTCCTTTACTTCCTTCCCTAGAATGATCTGACCTCTCAGGCACAATTTGACCTTAGTTGTTGTGGTGCCGTTACGCCTTCATCAAACAAACAAACAAATTCAATATTATGAAACTTTCAACACCCATGACCCAGGAAATCGACATTCCTTTTACAGAAATTAAAAAACTGTTTGTAGGTTTTTCCTTATCTGCTATATAAATATCTCATATATCCATGACAGAGAGGTATTTAAGTGTGATTTCAAGAAAAATAGAAACAACAAATTTTGTTGCTCTCAACTTAAACATGAGGTTGCATCTAGGGGGCCCAGGTCATAAGGGGACTTGAAAATTAGGAATGGGATCGTGTTTTTAAACGGGGGCCCAAACTCGTGCTTGACAACGGCGAAAATGGTGTTAATTTGGAACAGAAATAGGTGATGACCTTTTTTGTTTTCTTTTTGTTCTTCAGAATTTTCCAATATGGGGCCCGGATTTTTAGTTTTCCCCAGGCCCCCGTGATCCTCTTGGCGGCTCTGGGTTTTTTAATTAAAGAAATTCATTAAGATTATTTTAAGTTTCCTTTTTAGGCTAGGTTATATATTTATTTGAAGTTCTTGCTTCCATTATATATATAAAACAGAAATTATGTTAGGTATATGTCTGTATATATATATATATATATATATATATATATATATATATATATATATATATATATATATATATATATATATATATATATATATATATATATATATATATATATATATATATATATATATATATATATATATATATATATATATATATATATATATATATATATATATTATATATTATATATATATATATATATATATATATATATATATATATATATATATATATATATATATATATATATATATTTATATAAATACATACATACACACATACATACATACATATTATAATTGTACATATTGTAAAATTCTCAGGAGCTTTTGCTTTTCCTCTACGCATAAGCTGCATTGTACAGAAGTGTATTGGCATGTTTCATAATTGACCATTAAATTGAATAACTTTCTTCGCTGTCCTTGAGGGCCTATATAAACTTTGATAGTTCATTAGCATAACGTTTATTTCGGAAAGATTTTGTGTGGATGTAATATATCAATTCAAAAGATCTCCCGCTCGTGCCTATGTATGAGTGGCTTGTGTTATTGTGGTGCACGACTACCTTGTACACAATGGCAGTGGCCAAGCATTCTCCAGGCAGAAAAATATCCTGCATCTCCGCCTATAAAGGGACAAACATCATATGGCAATAACCTAAACTAGCTTTTGTTCATGCATTTTTGTTGCTTGGGAGAAGCATTTAGGTGGTGGGAAATCTTCCCATTGTAGAATGGGTACTTCTGTGCATGCAAGTCAATGTAAACCGTGTCAAATACTATCTATCAGATGTTTTGGTGATTATGACGTCAAATTCCAAGAATTGAAGTTAGTAGAAGGTTGCAAATGTTAGACTTTATGTATAAATATTAATAGATATCGATCTTGAAGAATCTGTCAGTCACGTTAGGTCACATTTGTATGTTAATGATGATGCAACTTTTTGTGTTTTTCATTTAAAGTGTATTTTTTATTGAAGATAAATCTACATATACATAACAGAGACTATGTAGTGAAATATCAAATTGTTCATTAATAATTGAGGCCTTGAAAGTATGACCTCAAATCAGAATCAGTACTATTCTAACATGAAAGCTATTTAAGTAGTGTATTTTAAATTAGTGACTTTTTAATATGTATAAATCAATTATTATATATATTATATATAATGAAAGATAAAGTTGTGATGTACTTTATAAGGCAACAATGTATTGAAAAAATATAAGTATTTATGAAAGTTTTTGCTCCTTCCATAATGTTAAAGGTGGTGCTTGGTCGAAACAGCAGGGCTTGTTTGTGCTAATTCATGGGAAGTTTGAAATGTCTGCGTCTGCCTCTGGGGTTAAAGTTTTTTGGGGAGCAAGGTAAATGTACATTATTTAAAAGTGGAATAAATATATAGAATGTGCATAATGTCTGAATTAAAATTTGCAGTGTCATAGATGGTAAGCAAAATAACAAATGATTAGGCTTGAAAAGAACTAAAAAGTTTTAAAATATCTAAAATATTGTTTTTAAGATTTTTTAGTGGAAAGTATTAGACTCTGCCTTAATTATTTAAGTTCACTGCAAATTTGTACAGAACTGTTATATGAACTGACTTTTATTTATGTATGAAAACAAACAAACATAGTATGCAATTTACATTTGAAAAGGGACATAGACCATTGATTACTCTTTTCATTCCATTGATGATTACTCTTTTCATTCTTCCTAGTACACAAATAACTTCTACCAATGTACTACAGGTGGCCAATTATTTAATCAGGAATTTTTTGCATTCAACAATGAGATGTGCTTCTTTGACTAATTTCAGAAGTGTTCATTGCACTATTAGAATTAGCACTTGGAATTTAGAACTTAAATATAAGGATCTTAAAGAAAGACATGTATAAGATGGTAATTACATATGGGAGGGATGGCATTGGGGAGGAAGGGATGGATGGCTTCAGGGTGGGAGGAATAGATGGCATAGGGAGGAAGAGATAGATGGCATCAGAGGGGGATGAATATGGATGAATGGCATCGAGTAGGGATGGCAATGGGGAGGATGGATGGAGAACTTTGGGTAGGGGAGGGATGGATAGCTTCCGGAACGAATGGATGAATGGCATTGGGGAGGAGAGGGATGGATGGCATTAGGGAGGAGGGATAGATGTCATCAACAGGGAAGGATGATGGATTGATGGCATCAGGGAGGGTGGGAAGGATAGTATTAGGGTGGGAGGGATGGATGGCTTTGAGGAAGGATGGATGGCTTTGAGGAAGGATGGATGGCATCGATGAGGGAGTGATGGATGGCATCAGGGAGGGATGGATGGATGGCATTGGGGAGGGATGGATGTCATTGGGGAGGGATGGATGGAATCGGGTAGGGAGGGATGGATGGCAATAGCAAGGAGGAGGGATGGATGGCAACAGCAGGAGAAGGATAGATGGTATCTGGGAGGGGTGGATGGATGGCAGTGGGGAGGGGAGAGATAGATGGCATTGGGAAGGGAGGGGTAAATGGCATCAGGGAAGGATGGATGGCATTAGATGCCATCAGGGAGGAAGGATGGATAGCATTGGGGAGGGATGGATGGCATAGCAAGGAGGAGGGATGGATGGCAACAGCAGGAGAAGGATAGATGGTATCTGGGAGGGGTGGATGGATGGCAGTGGGGGGGGAGAGATGGATGGCATTGGGAAGGGAGGGGTAAATGGCATCAGGGAAGGATGGATGGGATGCCATCAGGGGGAAGGATGGATAGCATTGGGGAGGGATGGATGGCATGAGGGATGGAGGGAGGGATGGATGGCATGAGGGAGGGAGGATGGATGGCATGAGGGAGGGATGGATGGCATCAAGGTGGGAGGGATGGATAGTATCATGGAGGGTGGGAGGGATGGATGGCATCGTGGAGGGAGGGATGGATGGCATCAGGGAGGGAGGGATGGATGGCATTCAGGGAGGGTGGGAGGGATGGATGGCATCAGGGAGGGATGGATGGCATTGGTGAGGAATGGGAGAGATCCATTGGGGGAAGGGATGGAGCATCAGGAGGGATGGATGGCATTGGGAGGAAGGGTGGATTGGGGGATTTTGGAGAAAGGGATGGATAGCATCAGGGAGGGAGAGATGGATGGCATTTTGGGTAGGGATGGATAGCACCAGGGAGGGAGGGATGGATGGTATTAGTGAGGGATAGGTGGATGCATGGGGGAAGGGGGGAAGGATGTTATAAAGTAGTAATGAATGATGGCATTGGAGGGGGATAGATAACTCGGGCAGAATTCATCAAACTATTGACATTTCATACTTTGCTACAGTAATTGCAGTGCCTATTAGATGTATGTCATCTGATAAATAAGCATTATTCAAAAGTGAATAAATGAGCTATCGTGTTTACAAGCAAAGCGTCACACCCGCACACACACCGATACCCCCTTACACACACACACACACACAACCAAAACTGAAAACAAAGAATTAGATACTGTAAGTGGACTTTTCTAAAGCTTAGCTTGTTATCAAGTTTATCTCATTGGAAGTTACGGGATAAGTAACTGC